>PVKM010017208.1:0-26120 GCA_004027735.1 Carollia perspicillata
CAGTGCACGATCTTTCTGCAAGTCTGGCTTGGCCTCATCAGGTGGCTACAATCATTTGGGAGCTCTGCTGAGGCTAAACTTCCAAAATGATGTCACTGTTTAGTTAGGTGACTGGGTGCTGGCTGTTGGCTGGGGTGCCTCGGTATTCTCCCATGAAGTCTTTCATCTGCTTGTAGGTTACACTGGCTGCCTAATGGAAAAATCTCTGAACAGTGTTTGAAGAGACTTGGAGTAGGAGGTGAAAGGCATCTTTGTGCCCCTACTCCAGATTCTATTTAACATCATAACAAGTTTTCATAATTAAACATGTCAGAGTTCCAGCTTGCTGGATCCATCCCTGTGTTCTCTAATGAAAGTATTGCTCATCTACACTACTACAGCTCATTGTTTCACTTAGGGTAAGCAGAAATTTAGTTGGTGGATCATTTAGAGTAAACAGGTTGAAGAGCCACTCCCATTTCTATCCTGCACCCAGGAATTCTGGGTTCCATAAATTACTGGGTAAATAGCAATATGTACTGGTTTCAGATTTAGAACATATAACACATCCTGGAGGCCATTGCCCAATCCCTTGAAGTATTGCCAACAGAGATTGTTCCGTTACTGAGGTCTGAAATGCTGTTCCAATGTTTCAGGCACACTGAATTTCAGAACACTTAATGTCTTTTCTTCACCATGGTCTTTCAAGGGTCACCCAGGGCAGGGCTGCAGTGTGACAGCTGTCCACTTACATGTGGCACCAGCATATCATGTTGAATCATCTGAAAATAAAACCCCAATGTTTTCTTCCATATTCAAGTTGTCATAAAAAATACCATATGTGACTGCAAGTTCAAGCTTTGAAGTACAAAGCCATACAGCAACAACATGAACCAAGGGCACCTGAACCACTTAGTCATGCAATTTACTTGTATCTTCAGGAACAGGAGTGCTGTTGACCACTGTGCATGTTTAATGTTATGGGTTAGTGGAGAGACAGCATCCAGCTCAGGAGGTGGAGGTTGCACAGTAACACAGTAATCTATGGTCACTCATTCAGTCTCATTTAGGGTCCCTTAAAATGTCAGAATGTGTTTCTCAAAAGGTGAAGACTTCTCTACAGAGTAAGTTACTTCCTTCTTTTAAAATCCTGGTGGTCTAACCTGCAATTCTCTAGAGGGGTTCCTCCAAAGGTCTGAACATCCTCATCTCTGAATACACTTCAAGGACAATCATATAAATGGGGTCACTTGCCCCAAATAACACAGCAGCTGGCATTGCATACTGGACTTGGAATTTTCTCTTGTTTGGGGGCCCACAAAAAAATGGACAAGTTTTGAATAACCTTGTAAATGGTTTGGACTACTTTGCGTAGAATTGGTGTGTGCTGGCTACCCAATCAAAAGAGGCCCACTGAATTTTGGTGTAGAGGAGTCAGAATTTGAGAAATAAGGCTTTGTCTTAGTTTTATTGATTCCAGGGGCCACTTTGGTTGTGTGCAAACAAAAGATGGTAGTCCATTTCATGCTGCAATTTTTTCTATGTAATTTCAAAGAAATATGAGTCATTAAAAGTGGCACAAGAGACCTTCACTTGTCTTAATTATCCGTGTGGATGTTTGTGAGAAATAAGTTGCTAGTGATTCTCCAGAGTTTGAGTCCCCAGGGCTATAGAGTTTGATGTAAGAGCCCTGTTTTCCCCATCACACTCAGCTTACAAGAAACAATGGTGGTGACCTGTTTCCCTGTAGTGGGTAAGTTTATTTAGGTTTTTATGAAACAGTGAACATGTTTTCTAAATATGATAACTAGGGTTTTCTTTTATTTTTCTTTAATATTAGTAAATGTTATCCAATTCTGAGTCCAATTATATTAAAGAAAGAAGTTAATCCTCATGGAGGTATTTGACACCAAGTCCATTGACAACCATTTCAAAAAAAAAACAAAATAAACTTTCCACCTGGAAAGCCATATTCATACATTCCTCTTTATATGCACCTTATATTGGTTTATGAACTTTCAAAAGCAAGCATATTACTTAGTTCTGAGAGAACTGAGCCTGACAGATCTTGAGACTCTTAAGAATCTTAGAATATATTACAGACTTTATCTTTAGAATAGAAACATAGTCTCTTGAAGATTTTAATTGATTTATAGGTATAGGCTAAATACAGTAGTAATATATGCTCTTTTTTGAAGTAAATGATTTACATGTTTTCACAGGCTCACTATGCATGTATGTATGAACACCAGTTATGTGCATGTTATGCTATTAGCCAGTGTCAATGTATACACTATAATATGATAAGTATTTCTTATGTAAACACAAATTGCAATGGAGATGCAAAAACGTTTTAGAGACTCAGCCTGGTTTGTTACATCCGTAGCAGTTATCTGAACAATACATGTTCTGTGTAGAAGAACCTAGGACCCAAACTCTTCTCTTTTTCTTTGGTCTACCACAGAAATTCATGACATGTTTGTCACTTATCACCATAAATTTCTTTGACAGAAAAAATTATTTCCCCCCACCCCTTCCTTCAAATATATTAGGGTGATGGCAGCAAGAAATATGAGTGTGGAGACAATCTTTGTCCTCTTGGGTTTCACAGATTACCCAGAGCTTCAGATCCCTCTCTTCCTCGTGTTTCTGCTCATGTACATTGTCACTGTGGTAGGCAATCTTGGAATGATAGTAATCATCAAGATTAACCCCAGATTTCACACCCCCATGTACTTTTTCCTTAGTCACCTTTCTTTTGTTGATTTTTGTTATTCTTCCATTGTCACTCCCAAACTTCTGGAGAACTTGGTTATGGCTGATAAAAGTATCTTCTACGCTAGCTGCATGTTGCAGTACTTCCTATCCTGCACTGCAGTGGTGACCGAGTCCTTCTTGCTGGCAGTAATGGCCTATGACCGCTTTGTGGCCATCTGCAATCCTCTGCTCTACACAGTGGCCATGTCACCGAGGCTCTGTGTCCTGCTGGTGGCTGGATCATATCTCTGGGGTATGTTTGGCCCCTTGGTACTCCTTTGCTATGCTCTCCAACTAAACTTTTTCGGGTATAATGTAATTAACCACTTCTTCTGTGAATATACTTCTCTCATCGCTGTCTCAAGCTCTGATATATACATTCCCCAGCTGCTGCTCTTTGGTTTCGCCACCTTCAATGAGGTGAGTACACTACTGATCATCCTCGCTTCATATGCTTTTATTTTTGTGACTGTACTAAACATTCGTTCTGCCAGTGGGCGTCGCAAAGCCTTCTCCACCTGTGCCTCCCACCTGACAGCCATCACCATCTTCCACGGGACCATCCTTTCCCTCTACTGTGTACCCAACTCCAAAAACTCTCGGCAAACTGTCAAAGTGGCCTCTGTCTTTTACACAGTGGTCAACCCCATGCTGAACCCTCTGATCTACAGCCTGAGGAATAAAGATGTGAAGGATGCCTTCTGGAAATTCATAGACACAAAAGTCCCATCTCATTGAACCAACATCAAAGGATATTTTCAATTCCAAAGAGGAATAGGAACAGAAACTGAAACACTTCTAAAACCTATAGTAAATATTTACATGAGGTTTTTATGGATGGCTGTGATGTTAGCATATTGTGACTTGATTAGCTCAAATCTCTTGAAGATGACAAAGAAGTTAATTATGGGATAAATTCCAGAGGATTTTGGCCTATAAAACATTTATTTCTTCAAATTTTGTAAAAATAAAAAAAACACATAAAAATACTACAAGGCACAACAAGTGGTTCATATGGAGAACAAAGTTACTGATAGGATCATCTTCACTCACCTTAGAAAAGGTCTTTCTGCTTTGTTACTGCACATGGCCATGGGTGGCTTGCCTTTAAATGTGTTTGTGTTGTGTGTCAATGAAGCATTGTGTCTTTGTTGGGAGATACAGGGGGATATGCTGTGTGATAAAAGCAGGATAAGTCTTTGCTGACACTTTCCTTCCTGGGAGTCTGTGAATTCCATCAATGGACAGTCAACTTATGTTGAGAAATAATTGACTTAAGACAGGAACTTACAATTGACTCCAAATCTAGTGCCCTTTCCACCAGAATACCTCTGAGGCTATTAGTCTGAGAGGTCATGAAAATTAATTTTGCCACTTGGAGATGACAATCATTGGAGTCACTTTAATATCCTTAGATTATGCATGGATATTCATTCTCAAAAGGCTGCATTCCAAGTTTTACCAGGTCTGGACATTTCTATAAGCATTATTCAGTCTAGATCAGTCTTCTTCACATGTTAGGATCAAGGTGAAGGTAATATACACTTTATCTGGGAATATCGAGGAATCACTTCAAAATTTCTGTTCTAATGTTTTTATGAATGACTAACCAGCATGAATGTCTACTAACAAACACCTTAAAGACCAAAGCAAATTATAGTAGGAAGGCTATCCTTATAGAATTTAAAATTAATTATAAACATTTTTATTAAAACAGTGTCATATTGGAACAAATAGATGGTCATGTGAAAAGAAGATAAACCTCTTACTTCACATGCCTTGAGAAAGTTCTGAAACTAGTTTAAAATTAGATTATCTGAATATATGAAACTTCTTGGCAAAAACAAAACAAAAAATTAAGGTGACCAATAAAATGCACTGCTTGTATCACACATAATAGAAGAGAAAATGATAATTTTACAGAGCAATAGACATAAGATATAATTAGTTTATTAAAAAGGAATATAAACAACCTTTAAACATATGAAGAGTTATTCAACTTGACTCAGAATAATAAACATACAAATGAAAACTTCCCTGTGCTATAATTTCTCACCTACAGAAATGCAACAAATCCAACAGTTTAATGACAAATCCTGTAAATTAACCCACAGGGAAACAGATTTTTTTATACATTGGGGAAGGTAGGTAACATATTACATGTGATTTGAAGTACTAGCAACATTACATATAAATTTATCATCTTTTAAAACGTTCACAGGAATGTGCCCCAAAGCTAGAGTATCAAAAGTATAAATCACATACTCACAAGCATTATTTATAATAAAAACAGACTGAATAAAATCCAATATCAAAGTGGTTGAAAATACTATTGGTCACAATAAAGAAGTATACAGCTGTGAAGACGGGAAGTTTCTGTATATTGCTATGTGATACCCTCCAGAGTTTATTATTAAATGAATAACAAGATAAAAAGTAGAAAAGTTTTTATAGTATGGCAAGTTGTGTGAAAAAATAGAGAAAGGTAATATAAAAAATGATAAAGATAAGGAGAGATGTGAAAAATGTTTAAGAATGAACCTTAAAATATAGCTTAGATTTGAGGGAAATGTAGAATTTAACTTAGTTTAAAAGACACCCATTTATGTCAAACTGTATACAAAAATCTCTAAAAATTACAATAACATAAAAACAAATGAATGTGTTTATAATGAAAACATAGTCACACAGGTTAAAACATTTTCTATAAAGGGCGTCAAACAGAGTTTTGAGTGTACTTCCCCATTATACAATGCTTTTTAGTGTATAGTAAATAAATAATCATTGTAACTGAGGTTATTGGCATAAGAGAGGAGTTACAGCTCTAAAGTAAGAGGTAAATAAAGAACTCATCTTAATTTGGGTTAGAAATTTAGTTTGAAACATCTTTTCTTACAACAAATACCACTTAATAATCCCAACCTAATAGCAATGAACATTTTTATTCCTCAAAATTCTCTCTGAAGGGAAATCTTTGCCCTTTAAATAGAACCAGAGTTTCTTAGAAAAATAAGTGACTTGAAGTGTGCAGTAGAAAATATAATGGGAATGCTGTTAGTAGCTAGGAGGGTCATTTCAAAGAGACATAGGAGACAATTTAAAATGGCTTCCAATGGCTTGGGATTAATATAAAAATGAATATGTACTGAAATTAATTTAAAGACATCAAACACATTTAGTTTTAATGATTTAAATCTAGATATTACAAAAGAGAAACAAATAATTGACTACCATTAAATTACTACCATTAAATTAAATGATCAGGTAATTACTCTGAAAATTGATAAAAGAGATACATATTGATTCTGTTGTTCCTTTATGAGTTGTATCCTAGGGTTACCTGACAGTTAATGAGGGGAAGTTCAAAAGAAATAAACGCAGATAAAAAGATAGAATTAGAAAATTAGAATTTTAGAACTCAAAATGTGGGTCAAGATTTTTATTCAATAGGTATTAAAATCATTCATTAAGCAAAAAGTTGGGAAAGTTTTATTTATTCATTCTTTCTTATTTTATTTTTTAAAATAATTTTCTGCTTTTAACATGCACATATTTTAGATTTGGTCATCATTTCTGCATATAGTCAGACAGTATTGCAGAAGAATTTCAAATATCATGGTGGGGAATTGTTAAGTGAAGTAACCATGGTGACACTACCTGAACCCACAGATCAGACTGAGCATCAATAGAAGTCAGATAACCAAGTAACATGTGCCTCACAATTTCACACAACTGGCAGCAGTCAGAACAACCTATACATTTTTGCCTTAAAAAAATACTAAGGGAACCTGAACTAATAAAGATTATTTATTTATTTATTTATTTATTTATTTATTTATTTATTTATCATTTATTTATTTTCTACTGAGTTACTGGAGTGACATAGGTTAATAAAATTATATGTTTCAGGGGTACAATTCTATAATACATTACCTCTATACCATATTGTGTGTTGACCACCCCAACTCAAGTCTCTTGATGTATCATTTTAAAAGAACTGGTGAAGCAACAACTTAAATGAGACCAAATGAAGCAATGAACCAAAGAGAGACGATGCAGCCCTGGGTATGAACACACACAAAGGGAACAGCCACATGCTAACAGGGACCAAGTTATAATAACCAAATTTACTTGAGTCTTGATTCAAACTATGTGTAAAAATATATCTTTGGGATAACTGGGAAGATTTAAACATGTGTTTAGTATGACATGACATTAAAATTCTAGTATTATTTCTGTTAGGTGCAACTTTGGCACAGGTGTTTAATAAAATGGCTGTCTCCATGGTGATTACACTTTTTATAAAGCCCTATTAATGACTTAGTTCTCTTTGCAAGTGGGTTGATAAATATAATATCCTACAAGTATAATTATACTTTAAATGATTCCAGCTTACAGGACTGGAAGTCGAAGACTCATTGTCCGTAAAATGTCCTCACTTCCCATAGTCCCCTGTCCCAAGCTGTAAGCAGGAATGTCTTGCCAAAAATATATTTGGTGCAGGAAAAAGGTCAGTGTGGCAAGCAGTTCCTGTAGTTGTTTGATTTGAGGCTTATGGAATTGGCTGAAATACTTCTAGTTTCCTTGAAATTCTTCAAAAGACTTAAAGGGTTAACATTACATTGATAAAGCTTTTGGTTGTATGATTCCAGATTATTTCTGCAGATCTGAAATTATTCAACAGTAATTTCTTAATGAAAGTACACTGCAATAGTACTCTATGAATATTATCCCATATTTTGTTATCATTCTAAGGAATACCAACATAATTGCATAAGTACATCTTTAAAGGGCATTCATAGATACACTGAGTAGACTTCCTTCCTTTTCTTTCTGCCATAAAGAATGTCACCTGGAAATATCCATATTACATTTTTGATAAAGGAATGTAGAAAGTGCAGAACATCACCACAAACTGCAAAATTATTAAAATGCATAAAAAGTTGTCTATTTGACAGTCAATTGCATTAGTTGCTCCCTTTGCCTGTCCCAAACTCAACAAATTTCCTCCAGTTATTTGCCATAACTTTGTAATGGTCTATGATCAAATAGCACCTCGCTGATTTTGTTTAATCTTCCTATTCAAAATGGCTCCTTTAATGATATATTTTAGCATTTATTACCAGAAAATGACCACATATTTATTCGTTTTTGTATTATCCATTAAATATAAATGTGTTGGTAAAGGGACACTCTTTATCTTTTCCCCCCAGTATCTAAGATATTACGTGGTTCAGGATAAGCCTGTAATAAATGTTTGTTTAATGGATGAATAAAATAATGAATGAATGAGTCATTATGTATCCTTATTATGTGTTCATCCTCCTGTCCCTGTTTCCTGCTCCAGAGAGCAAAGTTCATAAAATAGTTACTCTATTCATTCTGATCAATGAATACACATCCTTCAACCAGTTTATATTCAATGGTATTGTTTGTTACCACACAGGGGTTATATATCTTTTGAGAGAAAAGTTTTAAAGTGATTCATATGTGTATTATTCATATATCAATAGCATAGCTTTTCATGTAATGGATAAATAAAAATATTTGCTGAATGAAAGGACATGATGAAATGTTGGTAAAGCTACTTTTAAGATTTTCTAAAGGAGAATATTTGACATACACTTTCCCATTTGAAGGCAATTTCATCAAGCTGAATTTGATTTTGAAATTTAAGATTTCTATGGTAATAAACCTGACAAAAGATAGGAAATTCAGCACAGTGGACATTTGTTTTAATTTATTTTGTTTTTATTTTGACAGCCCAGTTTTATTAATTCCTTCTAAAATACCCTTATCATTCTTTATGAACTATCTCTTCTCTGCATTCAAATTCCTCATAGCATGTGTGCCTCTATGCACAGTTCCATAGATGGTCACAGTTTTCATTCAGTAAAATTCATAGCACTTGGTGATAATCACTGATCTAGGAGCTTGAAATAGATCAGTGAATAAAACAATAAAGAAGTTTCCACTTTCTTGGAACTTTTATTCTAGCAGAGGGAAACAGGTAATATATCATAAACATAATAAATAAGCATTAAAATATATTTGTACCATAATAAGTACTTTAAACACTAAATTGAGTAGTAGGGTAACCCAGAAGTATAATAATAGCATGGTCATTGAAGGTTTCACTGCAAAGAGGCATTTGAAGAAAAACTTTAGGGAATGCATTCCCAAGTAGAGGAAACACAAGTGAAAAAGGCCATAAGGAATGTGTGCTTAAAAAATCTTTTTTAAGAAACATCAAGGAGGTCTGACTACCTGGAGAATACAGAAGTAGGAAAGAATAACAGAAGAAATTTGAAAGGAGTTAGGTCATATTCCCAACTGAGTATTTAACTTTCTAAGTGTTTCTGCTTGAACTCTCAATAAGTCATGATAACCTAACTGATGGATCTCACACTTATTTCACGTGGTTAGAGTGGGTGGTGTGGAGAAAGAGGGTAATTCCTGCCATACAGTAGTTACTTGATAATGAGAGATTTTTACCATTATGTGATTTTGATAATTGTAGGAAGGTATTGGAATGAGCAGTGGAAGGGTAAGTGACTTTAACAGATAAATTTCCATATGAAATGCCCTTCATGCTGCTCCAGGTTTCCAATACACATCAGAGGAAGGTGATTAATTTTAATTGTTTATTTCATTACCTCAAGAGTATGAGGCAATAGAGAGTGTCTAGGGTCCATATCCCAAAAGTTGTAATTACAGATATAAGAATATATACATCACTCCTAATCAGGAGAGTTCCCACCTTTGCCAACAGCAGGTTTGTTTTAAGATTCTAAAAACACGTTGATATTAACTTCGCTGTATGATATCTAGAAATCAGTGTGGAGGGGACAACCCTACTCTTTAGATCTATGCAGTCCCTGAAAAATATTTAGTCACTGCAAAGCCATGTATCTAAGTGTGTCAGGAAGAGGAGTGCCATCGTCCTACACTGCTTTGCATTACAGGGCCCAGCTTAGCTGAGCTCCCCAATGCCAGCCCCACGGACAGCAGGTGCCTGGGGTGGGGGAAATATGATCTTAGAGAATTTTGGGAATGTACCCTGACTTGCTTCTATGAACTCTTGGAGGAGATTTGCTTCTATAAATTCAAGGTAGATGTACAAGTATGTAAATAAAGTGAAATAAGCAGAGAATAGATAGACTCTCTAGTGAAAAAAATTAACAGGGATCAGCTTTAATTGGGCCCTGAGAGCAAAAAAGTTATAGCAAAATGGGGAAAAACTATAAGAAAATTTCAGCTCTTATAATATTTCCTGGACCCAAATATATAGAAATTTTTATCAGCAATTTAATAATAGTATTTGAGACAAGAACCATTACATTAATTATAACATTAATTCTTAAATGCCTTAGCTACATTAAACAGGGTATTCAGAAAAAGTGTAACAATTAATTAGAACATCTGGCTTTGTGGTTAATTGTCTTTTGAGATTGTCTTTAATACTCAATTTCATGAGAATAGGAGGAGATAGCATTAATGTCTCAGTCTCATATATGATCTGACATCTTTATTGATGGGCCATTTAAAGCTGTTTCTCAGGCTGTGGGACCAGAGATAACCTTCCCAGGAATAATTGAGAGAGGGTTTCCTGGTACCAGGGTATCTTAGAGATGTGAGGCAGCAATAACAGACATATGGGGTCAGGCAAAAGTAGGTTTAAGATTGTGAGTACCTGAAACACAAAGTTTATTTTTGTATTATTATTTATTAATTATTGTATTATTTTCCATGCAAACAGCTGTAGACCTTTCCCCCCTCCTTGTATAATTCTTTTGTATTACTATTTTCTGATGAGATGTCTTCCCATTGCAATCCTATGTCAAGTTTCTAATCCCCCCTCTTTACAGGTGATACAGGTACAGAATGAATAAATATTTTATAGTTTTTGAAGGGAGGAGAGAGAGAGAGAGAAAGGGATGGGAAAGAGAAGTCTGTTCAGTCAGAACTGTTTTTATTAAAGTTAGTTAGTTATTCCTGGGAGGAAAAACTTCTCTAAATTGTGTTCCCAGTGAGTGTTAGTGGTGCCTTATAGTATAGCTCTGTCATATGTGCACTGTCCTTGGGCTATTGCTCATACACTAAGAATCTCTAGTTTGTCATAAAGGTATGGCTATCAAAAAAGGAAGTACCTTAGTGTTTAGACCTTGAACATGGATCAGTCTTTCATTAAAAAATGGACACATTACAGGGAGTCTGGGAATTAGAGCTTTAGGTGCAGACCTATAGATTGGTCCTTATTTGCATGTCATTGGGAAAGTCAAGGTTCCTCCAGCATCTGTTTTCTCACCTCTAGAATAAGCAATTGGACTAGATTGTCTTAATCATCTCTCCTAATTTTATTATTTCTTAAGCAATGAGGAAGTATTGACAATTAGGGCTCCCTGAATTGAGGAGAATACTCTCTGAAAAAACAAATTAAAATTTAATATCAGGTTTACTGGATCATAAAGAAAAGATTAAAGTGTTATATGGAATTAACAATACAAGCACAAATTTAAAGTGTTAAGGGTATTCATTCTTAATGTTACAGTGTGAATGTGTGATGCAAAAATTAATTTTAGAAATTTCTCATTTCATCACTGATTTTAGGGCTGACAAAATCTGTTATTGTATTATGTTTGGTTTATCTTTTATGAAATTATAATGTTCAAGGAGAGATAGAAGTATTATGGGTAGATTTGATTTAAAAATACCATAAGTCTCTTGATCTCATATTATTTTTAGGAATCAAACATTACCATTGAGAACTTAAAAAATTAATTCAGTAATTGTATTTTTTTACTTAAAGAAAAATTTATTTATTCTTTAATTTTATTTTTATTGTTTATGCTGTTATAGTTGTTCCTGTTTTTCTCCCTTTCTCCACCTCCACCCAGCCTCACCCTGTCCCCTCCCCAAGCCAATCCCCATATTGTTGTCAGTATCCATGGGTTGTGCATATATGTCCTTTGGTTAATCTTTTCACCATCTTTCATTCTGTCCCCCCACCTCCTTTCTGGCAGCTGTCAGTCTGTTTCATGTATTAAGCTTCTGTTGCTATTTAAAAATGATTGTCATGTTTCAAAATATTACATATTCAGTGTACCTTGCATACGAAACCCATGGAGAAATTCTGAAAGATATTTTGCTTCAAACAGTTTGGTAAGGGATATTAACCCAGCTTTTTCATACCCTCACTTGCTTTAATATTTTTCTTCTCAGGACTCATTCAGATTCTGACAAACAGAAACCATGATACTGTCAGAGAGAAATAAAACTGGAACCATGTTCACTCTCTTGGGCTTCTCAGATTACCCAGAACTGCAGGTCCCCCTCTTCCTGATTTTTCTGGCCATCTACAGTGTCACCGTTGTAGGGAACATTGGGATGATTGTTATCATCAAAGTTAACCCCAAACTGCATACCCCCATGTACTTCTTCCTTGGCCACCTCTCATTTGTGGATTTCTGCTATTCCTCCATCGTTGCTCCCAAGGCCCTGGTGAACCTAGCTGTAGAAGATAGAACCATTTCGTTTCAGGAATGTGTAGTACAATTCTTTTTCTTTTGTACTTTTGTGGTAACTGAATCCTTTTTATTGGCAGTAATGGCCTATGACCGCTTCGTGGCCATTTGCAGCCCTCTGCTTTACACAGTTGCCATGTCCCAGACACTCTGTGCCATGCTTGTGGTCGGGTCATATGCATGGGGAGTAGTGTGTTCTTTGATACTCTCATGTTCTGCTATCAAGCTATCATTTCAGGGTTTCAACACCATCAACCACTTTTTCTGTGAGTTCTCCTCATTGCTCTCCCTCTCTTGCTCTGATACTCATGTCAACCAGTTGCTGCTTTTCATTTTTGCCACTTTTAATGAGGTCAGCACACTACTCATTATTCTCATGTCCTATGTATTTATCCTTGTCACTGTCCTCAAGATGCATTCAGCCAGTGGCCGCCGCAAAGCCTTCTCTACCTGTGCCTCACACCTGACGGCCATCACCATCTTCCATGGCACCATCCTCTTCCTCTACTGTGTGCCCAATTACCAAAACTCCAGGCACACAGTCAAAGTGGTGTCTGTGTTTTACACGGTGGTGATCCCCATGTTGAATCCCCTGATCTACAGTCTGAGGAATAAAGATGTCAAGGATACAGCCAGCAAGCTAATGGACACTAAAGTCTTTTCTTGTTGAGCATATTATTTTAGTAGAATCTTTCCAGTACATGCATATAAAGTGTATCTCCACAGGTTCATTTTGAAGATATTTTTAAGTTTATTAAAGACCTACTGCTGTACAATGGAGACAACATAGATTTTGATTCAAGGAGACTAAACTTGACTATGTCTCTTCTGAAGAAAACCCAGCAATTTCTCTCACTTTAATTTTTCATTTACAAATTTGAGACGACATAAGCTAGCTCCTAATATGATTGTAAAGATTTAAAGATAATATAGATAGTATGTGGAATGCCTTATATAATCTCAATAAACAATAATTTTCATCCTCTTTTCTTATAACATACCTGGAGCATTCTAGGCTTTCAATAAACACATGACTTTCTCTTGTAAAAGTATTAAAATATTATATCCCACCCCTTTCTGATATTTGGCAGAACTCTGTTGTGATTTTAGAGCTTACATCCTTGAAGAAGGAACTTTTGAATACAACAAGACAAGCAAAGTTTATAAGACCTGTATACAGATTTTGTAATATCAGTGTGACCTCTGGTTGTCAGAGAGATGCTTATACAAAGCATACAATACTCTGTGATTTGTCATGAACTCTGAAGGAATTATGTTGCACTATAATCATGTGTGCCAAGTTGGAGAATATTTCTGCCCTCTTTACATCCCATAGAAGTCATTAATTATTTGAGTCCCAAGATGATGGTGTTTTCTTGACACCTTGTTGGTGTCCCACAGAGATCAATGATTGTTTGGGGAAGATTAAGAAACAGGGACCCAGAGATACACACAAACACACACACACACAACCATAAAGCCTATAGCATTTCCCATCATAATATCTCCAGAAACAGGGGAGGCAATGTTTATCCCACAGGCTGGTTGGTTGGACGGCACTGTTTTTGGGAGGGGAGTGGAGATGCACAGTATTTTCCAGGATCTGTAAGCTTATTCTTTTATTTTCTCTTTGAGGTAATTTATTATAGTCATGTGTAAAAGAAGAAACAATTGTAAAGTAGGGCAGCAGTATTAGACATATTTTAAAAATATGTATTTGTTCTTTGCTTAATTAGAGAGTGTTTTAAGAAATGTTATGCTTTGAACATTCCTTTGTAAACATATTTTCTTTTTGTGTATTGAGAAACAATCCAGTGGGAAATGGGAACAATCTAATTTGTGGAACCAAGGATTTTGTAAACAGCTTTTAGTGTGAAAGGGAAGAGTGTAAGCAAGTTGGGAAGAATGCTTGATTTCTCACTCCTTCCCTTTCCCACTCTTTCACACCAGCTCCCATCAATGAAGCCTACATGGAGGTCCACTGATGGTCACCCCAAGGCAGAGTGGCTGTAGGGGGCACTCAGGATGTTCATGGAGGGACATAGGCTTTTGAAGCATATCTAAAGCAGAAAGGAGAAGAGTTATTTTGACCATGGGCTTGTCTCTCCATAGCAGTTTGGAGTCCCAGTTTGGAGCAGTTTTTGACATTTTGGGCCAGATAATATTCTGATGTTTGCATGTACATGTTCCTGGTATGTCTATGTGTGTGGGGAGGAGGCTGGTGTTTGCATCATGGAGTGTTTAGCTGCATCCCTAGTATCTACCTGCTGGCTCTCAGCCACACCCATTCCTGTTGTGACAACAAATATGTCTCAAGACACTGACAAATGTCCATAGGAATACAAATCACTCTTGGTTAAGAACCACTGCTTTGTAAATAATCACAGCCTGACTTTTCATCTTTAGATTTGAAAACAGGAAAAGGTTTTTCAAAATTATATACTATTTTGAACTCAGAAAAAGACAACTCACTTTTACTGGCCATTGAAGAAAGAAAATCATATTATTAGAATAATTATTTCTTTTTAAATTGGGATATCTTAATGCACATTTCCTTCCCCTCTTTGAAATCATTTGAAGAATGGGAACAGTACTTGGTTGTTCTGGGTTTTAGTTTAGATTTTCTTTCCTCCAAGAATTATTAGTTGGTGCCTCTAAAGTCATGTATATATCTCCCAAAGGTCAGGAGGGAAAAAATAAATAACAGTGTCCTCACCCTCTGCTGGCATTTTCTATCTGTCAAAGGCCTTGAAGGGATCCATCTCCTATTTAAAGAATCTGACCCTTCTTCCCTAGTCCATGCCTTAACATATTTTGTGAGAATTCAAGAAAGTATGTACATTGCTTATTTTAAAAAATTATTGGAATAAAATATTTATGTTTTATGTGTGTTGTGATGATTCAATATAAGTTCATATTATGTGTATATATAATATGTTATCTAGGCAATCTGGCTTCCTATTTTTTAACTTGCCATTTTAGCATGGTCATGTTTTAAGCCACAAAAGTTATACAAAAATAAAATTTTCTTAGCTATGTAGTTTTCCATAATATGTATATACCATAGTCTCACTATTTCCCTCCTTCTTGACACTTTATTGTTACATTTTACTGTCATAATGCTGCAGTGTGGCAGCAAACATTTCTGTTAATAATTTCATATTCACATCTTTAATTACTTCTTCAAATAGATTTAAAGCAGTGAATTTGTTTGTCAAATAAGTCATTAGAAAGCTTCAGAGTCAGGTTACAGGAAGTTTAAATCCAAGAGTACCAATTTACTCAATGGTGGCTAACATAAAATATCTAATTAATAAAGTAACTATGCTGACTTCATAGAAAAATGCACAAAAGCTACTTTTGCCATCTAAAACACATTAATAAAAAAACTTGTGGGTTAGCAGTATTAAATAAACATACTTTTTATCATTTCCATGGAAAATAGTATAATAATAAAAAAATATATTTCCTGAGATTCCAATCTCTCCAGTACTGACTAAACAGTCAGCAAGAAAAAAGGAATTTGAATTTCATAAAATGATATTTCTAATTAAATAATATTTAATGTCTTTCTAATTAATTATTCACTTCCAGGCCCTAAACTGTATAGGACTAGTTTAAGGAATCACATTGACTCTTATGGATATGAATGCTTTTTGTTGACCTGTGAATTAAACCATGAGCTCTATACATTCCTATGCTGCAATATTTGGACATGTTCTAAACATCACAAGAGCAATGTCATATTTGCTGAAAAAGTTATCTCTCCTACCTATTTTCGTGTCATTTTAGGAGACAATCAAGACAAATTTGGGATCATGCAATGGAGGATAACTTTTAATATTTTTCTCCTAACTCAATAAAACATGAACATGAACAAAAAAAAAAAAAACCAAAAAACTACCAATGTGATGGAGTTCATTCTCTTCCAGTTACCAGATGCCTCTGAGCTGAGGGTCTTTCTGTTCATGGTGTTTCTCCTGATCTATGGAGTCATGGTTTTGGGCAACCTGGGCATGATCGTACTGATTCAGGACAGCTCTCCACTTCATACCGCCATGTACTTTTTCCTCAGCCACCTGTCCTTGGTGGATTTCTGTTACTCCATGATCATCATGCCAAAGATGCTAGCTAATATCTTAAACAAAGAGAAAGCCATCTCTTTTCTGGGATGTGCTGAGCAATTCTATTGGTTCTGTACATAGTATCTTGCTGCTACCTCTGTGGGACTGTGTGTTCTCTGATCCACTTGTGTTTAACTCTTGAGATCTCATCCTACAGGTCAAATGTGATTAACCACTTCTTTTGTGATCTGCCCCTCTCTTATCTCTTGCTTGCTCTGATGTCACTGTTAATAAATTGTTGATATATATTGCAGCCTCCTTCAATGAGATCAGCACCACTGTGGTCATCCTCACCTCCTACTTGTTTATTTTCATCACCATCCTGAAGATGCACTCTTCAGAGGGAAGGTGCAAAGCCTTCTCCACTTGTGCCTCCCACCTCACAGCCATTGTTGTCTTCCATGGGACAATCCTTTTCACTTACTGCTGGCCCAGTTCTGGCAACAATGAAGATGCTGACAAGGTGGCTGCAGTGTTCTACACAGTAGTCATTCCCATGCTGAACCCCCTGATCTATAGTCTAAGAAACAAAGATGTGAAAGGAGCTCTCAGAAAAGTGGTGAGCTCCAAAATATTTTCCTAGAGAATATTTCAAATTGGAGGCTGGTAGAGGGATGAATGGGGTGGGTTGCAGTGTTGGAGTAGAGAGGGCAGCCAAGTACTAGGTCATCAGTGAGTGGTTTGATTCAGTGGTCTTTACACTTACTTTCAATTACTTACCAATCAGCATAAATATGTTATTAATTTGTATGCCAGCTTGACCAAGAGCATATCTCAATTCTTTTCCTCAGGATACTCTAGGCAGTTTTCATAAAATGATTAAGTAGATTTGTTGTTAACTATTGAGAGCTATTTGCATTTTTTGGCTGGAATGTTGTTTTAAATTGACTGTCAATATTAATGATAATCTAAATAAAGATATAACAAATCTACAGTATTGTGTATATTAGGGAAGATTCATTACTTGTAATAATAGTAGTAATATTTATTAAAAGTTGCCCTCATAGACACAATTATCTAATTTTTAAAATTCTGTAACATTATCTTTAAAAAATTCTGTCATTAATTTTGCTTGGATTACTTATATTTCCTTCTTTTATCCTGTACTCTTTGTATTTGGATAAAATTACAAGTTATTGAGAAGCTTATTGGGTGAGGATTCTAGTAGGTTTTATGAGGGTAAAATGGAAACTGGACAAAATCTTGTACCATATCATGGAATAATTTGATATGGTTTATGATTTTAAACTTAGAATGATAAATTAAAATAAAGCATTGAAATATTTGCATATGTAATGGTAAGCAAAATGCTTTATATGTTTACAAATAAGCTACCTTACTTTGTATATTGCCATTAATTTAATTTTTAACTTATTGGAACAATTGTGGATAATTAGTAAAACTGTTATATTGATTTTGATTGGAATCAATGAACAATTTGTGTTTAAAATGTAAGTTTTTATGTTTTTTTCTCTGTCTTGGTATAAGATGATCACATTTTTGTGAAGTTAGAGATATAAATCTTAAATTTTATTCTTAGAAAATGAAAACACATACTTTAAGTTTTCTGACTAGTGTATTAAAATGTGTGGGTGATAAAATAATGATAATAAATTGAGATTTCAAGTACAAAGGCACTATACTTTTCAATAAACACTGATGTAACATTTCATGTTATTGCATTCTGTCACTTTAGACTTTGAATCATCTTTGGCACCTCTTGAAGCTGATATGCCAGTATTACTTTTTTTCTTTTACTTTTGTGCCTCTTCACTGAATAATTTTTGATATCGATACATTTGTTAGAATTTTAATTGACCTCTAAAGTAACTCATTATAAATTTAACTTGAAAAAGGAAAATCTATTGTTTTCAGGGTATACCATAGCTCTTATATCCACCATGATTAATTTGAAATTTACAGATCATCAGATTTCACATCTTTCTTTTGTAATTGAGTCATATTTAAAACTAGTTACTTTACAGAATTGTATTTAAATGTTTTGTATTTTTAAAATTTTTATTATCCTTGCTGTGGGTAGGACTTCCAGTCCTATGTTGGCTAGAAGTAGCCAGAGTGGATCCTTGTCTTCAAATGGTTTGAGTTTTCATCACTGAGAATGATGTTTACCATAGGCTTGTCATATATGGCCTTTGTTATGTTGAGAGACATGCCATATTTTACCATCAGTGTGGGATAGTGGTAGGGTGATCTGGGTGTGGAAACATTTAGAAATAATTTTAAGTAATATTTGTCCCTTACAACATAGCTTGAATTATAACAGAGTATGACTAGCACTTATTGTGTACTCTTATTATCGGATTACTATATTTGAAGATATATTGGTGGTAGACAGTCTAAGAGGTGCAGTATATTATAAATTTTCTGAGCCCTTTTTATCAATGTTCATTTTAACAATTTAATAAATATATATTTTTTATTTTTTGTTAGGGACATATCTGGTAATATATCTATTTTAGAAAGTAGTTTTTATTCAGTCCCTAGATAAATTTAGTTTCTCAGATTCATAGATGTTTTAAATTTCATTTATTTATTTATTTATCTATTTATTGAGAGGGGAGGGAGGGAGAAAGAAAGGGAGAGAAACATTGAGGTGGAAGAGAAACATCCATTGGTTGCCTATCTCACACCCCACAACCAGAGACCTACCTGGCCTACAACCCTGGTGTGTTCCCTAATGGGGAATTGAACAGGTGATCTTTAAATTTGCAAGGCATCGCTCAAATTGGCCACACCTATCAGGGCAGATTTAGATAAATTTTAAAAGTCTTTAGTATCATTCATTAAATGACAACTTAAAAACATATATCCTTTACACTTAGTTGAATCTCATTTAAACCAACATAATTTGACTTTTGGTTACAGTGTAGGAGATGGCTAACTAGAAAGAGATTTGTGTCTAATATTATAACACAATAAGTTAGATATTCTGCAAGATTAACATTTTTCTGGAACCCATCAGATATCTGGGGTCTCTGGGTAACCAACTAACATAATCATAGACTTCCCAGTACAGGATTCCATTGCTAGGAGAAGGGATAGAATCTTGAGAGAGGTCCATATGCAAAGAAAAGACCTAAATCTTAGTATGTGTTATATATTGAGAATCTCTGGTGAATCAACTCCCACCATAAAATTAGATGACTATAGATGAATTTGAGGTTTGTGGAATTCAAAGGTAATCATACTGTCCACAAAACTGAAGCCTAGCTTCAAACACTATACTAAATGCTAAGCAAAAGATATAAACCATTTTCAGGCAAAATGCCATTTACTTGAATCTCTATTGACCTTTGAATAATATGCATTTTTAGAAAATATTGATGTAGTACAAATAAGTGGGAGAAAGTGACTGGTTAAAGGGAAACAGTGACATTAACAGACTCAGATTTGGATAATGACTTAGATTTTAGAGTTATCAGATATGCTATCTAAAATGATATTAGTTCTACAGGTAGTAGTGGAAAAGGTATCAACATGTGTGAATAGATGGAAAATTACAACAGGGTCAAGGAAAATAATTTTGAAAAATAAATTTACTAGAAGTAATAATGAAAAAAGAGATAAAGCATGTCCTTATGGGCACAACAGCAGCCTCAATATATTCAAGGAAATGCCTTAGTGAAAATACAGACAGATTAATAGAAAATTTTACTCAAAATGACAGAGAAAAAAACTGAAGAAAGAAGGAAAAGTATTTAAGCTGTATGACAATACAAAGCAATCAAACTAATTATATTTCAAAACCGAGAAGTAAAATAGAACGAAGTGAAGACAGAGGAAATATGTGTAGAGATAATGGTTAAGAATTTCCTAAAATTAACAAAGGCACCAAAGCATAAATCCAGAATCCCAGATAATACCAATCAGAAGGAATGCACAGACAACCCAGAAGGAAAGAAGTGAAGCAGTAAGTACTGACTGTCTTCACACTGAATAATTTACTTATGGAGCACTCTCAGTTGCATTGTGGGTTGTTAAGCACACTCATGGCCTCTACACACTAGATGTCAGCAGCACCCCCTTATCGTTATGAGAATCAGAAATAATCCACAATTGATTGTCAAATGTCCCCTATGTGTGTGTGTGTGGGGGGGGGGTACAATGCAACTTCCACTTTTGAACACCTCATCTAAAGAAAAAAGATAAACTTTAGAACAGATTTCTTGCCTGAAACTGAAATAATAACAGAACTCTCACCACAGATCAGTAAGTATAATAAAATATCTTTCAAAAATAAATGACCGAACTATTTTCAAATTTGCAAAAACAAAGGTAATTTATTATCAGCACGCATCTCCTAACAGAAGTATTAAAATATGTTATCCAAGAAGAGGGGAAATCCTTGAGTTTCACAAAGGAAAAAAGCACTGGCAGTTACATGTTAAATGTAAATTTGAAATGTAGTTTTCTTACTTTAATTGTTCTTAAAATATCCTTGAAAAAAAAAACCTAAGGAAGAGTGGAATAATATAATCAAAATGCTGAAGAAATAAAAACAATATTGAAAAATTAGCATTCTATAAAAGTATAAGGTAGTAAAATAATAGCATAAAGAACAGGACAGTACTTAGGACTTTGCTGTTTTATGATCAATATAAAACCCATGATTTATTAAATAAGTTTATTGTAAGTCCTAAAAACCATTACAATTTTATAAAGAAGAAAAATAATGTCAATAGGATTAAAAAATATCACACTTCAAAGGATGACAAAAAATAGTATGAGAGAACCAAAAATAGGCAAAACATATAGAGATAATGTATTAAGGTAAGATATTTAATTCAGTCATATCAATAATAACAATAATTATAAATAATCTAGACAACAATTAAAAGATGGTGAATGTTATATTGTACATAAAGGCAAAACAAAATTCTGTGCTATCTAAAGAACTCCTTAATTATGGAGACATAAGTTAAATATAAAAGGATAGAAAATATCTTTTGTGAGTATATTAAAATAAAACAAAGATTTTATAACAATAAATATTATGAAGGATAAAGAGCTGTAGCATAATAAAGAAGGAACCATCAATTCATCATTGTACATAACACTCTTAGATGTGTTGGTTGAATGATTGTACACTGTTAAGATACAAAGACTCCCGAAGTTGATCAATAGATTCAATAAAATTCCACAAAAAATCTCACAGGATTTTTTTAAATTGACAATCTGATGCTAAAACATACACAATGAAGAGCTAGAAAAGTTGGAAGTTAAACTATTGCAAGTAGGGAATTATCTATACTTAAAAACTAAAAAATATAAAGTATTGTACTGGGTACTAGTAGTATGAAGTAAGTACATATATATCAGTGCAATAGAGTTGAGGGTCCAGAAAAGAAAAAAACAACAATGTGTGTGATTGATTGATTTTGAAAACCTGTCAGGCTGTTCACTGGGAAAAAACAGTTCTTTCAATTAATGGGAATGAGTAATTGGATATTCACATGAAAAAATGATGATATTCAAACTTGGCCTCTCATCATACACAGGTATTAACACCAAATGCATCATGGGACTAAAACTTAAGAGCAAAAAAAAATAAGTTACATGTTTGATGAAGGATTGTATCAGCAATATGCAAAGAACATTTAGAACTAGATTATAAAATACCATATGTGGAGGGGAGAAGATGGTGGCTTGGTAAGAGGGAGCAGATTCCACTTCCTCCTACACACTGGAGAGAAACCAGGCTGATCTACAGAGGAGCACAGCAGACAGCCAACAGTACCACAACATATATAAAGATAGGAGATCAAAAATTGTAGTGAACATTGAATAAGCAGACGGTAAGGCGAATACTTTGGGAAAATAGAGACCTAGAAATCAGCTCAGGGAGCAGAGAGGTTACAACCCCAGCCCGCAGCCCCTTGGACTGAGCGCAGGGAGCTGGGTCGGTGCTGCCTCCCTGGCTAGGCAAGGTTTGAGCAACACTGGGGGTAAGCATGGATGCTTGAAATTTTAGAGAGCAATTTCAAGGACTGAGCTCCAAACACACGGGGTCTGTAAGCACCCACTGAGAGACCTGAAAAGAGTGAGCGCCCGTGTGGTGTGACCAGAGGCAGCCCTGCTGGTGCACCCACAAGGGGGCGGGGGAGCTTTGTGGAGCTCCAGAGACCAAGCCGCAATCCTGAGAGAGAGTGAGCCGCCTGGGGGCCTGCACCTGGAAAATCCAGAACAGGTGCCTGCGCAGTGAAAGAAGGTGGAGAGGGCTTAGATAAACGCAGAATGGTCGCTGGTGTGCGTGCGCACAGAGGCGCGCACTTGAGAAAACTTGAGAGGGCTAGTTAATCCCAGGCAGCCAGAGAAAACACAGCACTCATATAAACCCAGAGCCAAGGGTGCCTGCTCCCAGAGACAAGTGGACACCCCCATAAATGTAGTGAGGTCGCACACCAGCGAGAGTCCTTGAGAGGGCTCCATAGACCTGGGTGGCCAGAGAAAACACACAGCTCATATAAACCCAGAGCTGGTGCGCTGGAGACCAGAAGGCTGCTGGATAAACTCAGAGGGGTCCTGCCTGTGGACAGAGATCAGGAGCTCTGGGCACCCAGAGAGCACATCTGTGAACCCTCCCTTCAGTCTGCTACAGCCAGCATGAACAGAAAAACCGGTCTGACCAGTTTGAAACCAGCAAGAGGGTTTCTTTTCTTTTTTTTCCTTTTTTTTCAGTCATATTTTATTCTTTTTTCTGTTTTTGCTTATTTTTATTTTTTCTTTGTTTTCCCTGGCATGTAAGCATGTGTGTGTTTGTTTAATTTTTCCAAATAAATTTTTTTATATTTTAATTTTTATTTTTTATCTCAACACTTTTTACCTCTCTCTCCTTATGTCTTATTTTATTTCTTATTGCTTTTGTTCCAGTTTTATCTATTCTACTTTCCTTAGTCTGCTTTCTTTTTCTTTTTTCTTTCTTTTTTTTTTAATACGCACAAATGTGACAAAGAAAATCAGAACTGTTAAAAGACCAGAATTGGTCCCAAAGAGGGGGCATCCTAAGAGTTGAGACAGACAAATCTCACTTTGCTATTACAAGGAACCTGCAAGATACTGCATATCTGCATCATTAGTTCTACCTTATTCTTACATCTTCTATTTGAATAACATTTTGGTATTCCTCTTCCTTCTGTTTAGTCTTCTTTGTTTGGCTGAGCATATTGTATCGAGTGACAGATTTCCCCTGTTCTCTCAGTCATAGTCTATTGTTAATTTAATGTTCTTCACTTCATCTGTGTTCCATTAGCACGCTACTGAAGGTCTGACACTCCTCATTCTTGGTATCTATGTTCCATAGATTCTGTCATATGGTTGTTGCTCTAATATTATTGTAAATAATAGCTGTTCCATATTATTGTAAATACTACACAACACCCCTACGAGCTCCTAGCCCACTACACAGTTTTCTGAACTCTATTACTGTAGTGGTTAACTCTATCCTCTCAGTCACTATACCTATTTACTATTCTTACCTTACCTCAGAATCTGACATTTCTCAACCTCACTGCTGTCTAGATCTAACTCACAACCCTTCCATCCCCAACAAGAGACATACATTCATTCCACCGCTCCTAAAAGGGACTTGTTGGGTGATATATCACAGTTAATACTACACATAGCCAAATAATTTCCCACCTCTTCTTTACCAACTGCTACTGTAAATAACATAGAACACTCTCTTGCTGTCTTAAACCATTTTGCCTTACCACTCCAATGGATCTCAAAGAAGAATAGGAGGAAGCAGTGAACACTAGGATACCCGAGGAGACTGCACCACTGAACCTCACAGGCACTCTATCACAGAAGCTCACACCATAAACCCAGAGAGCCATCAGATCAATTTGAGAAGCTGAGGCTAATAACAAGAGTCTCACAAACAATGGGAAGACAAAGAAATAACCCCCAAATGAAAGGGAAGGAGGAAACATCAGAATGAATGCTAAACAAAATGGTGGCAACTCAACTATCAGATGTTGAATTCAAAGCAATGGTTACCAGGAAGCTCCATGAGCTCACAACCAACTACCAGAAGCTACAAGGAAGCTACAATGAACAGCTGCAAACTATATGAATATGAAGAAGGAAATAGAAAATATCAACTAGGGCCAAGAGGAAATGAAGAATACAATATATGAACTGAAAAACACAGTAGAAGGAATCAAAAGCAGGATAGATGAAGCAGAAGATCATGTCAGCAAGCTGGAGGACAAGAACAAAAAAAAACACCCAGAAAGCAGGAAAAGGAAAAGAGGCTCAGAAAAAGTAAAGAGGAATTAAAAGAAATACAAGACAATATGAAACATAATAATATCCAAATAATGGGGATATCAGAAGGAGAAGACAAAGAAAAAGGGATAGAAAACTTATTTGAAAAAGTAATGATGGAAAACTCCCCTAATCTGTTGAGAGAAAAAGTCACACAAATCCAAGAAACACAGAGAGTCCCAATCAAGAGGAACCCAAAGAGGCCCACTCCAAGACACATCATAATAAAAATGGCAAAATTCCAAAGCAAAGAGAGAATTTTAAAGGCAGCAAGGGAGAAAAAGGAAATAACATACAAGGGAGCCCCAATAAGGTTAGCAACTGTCTTCTCAATGGAAATGCTTCAAGCCAGTGGCAAGAAATATTGCAAGTAATGAGAACTAAAGGACTACAACCAACGATACTTTACCCAGAAAGACTTTCAATCAAGATAGAAGGCAAAATAAGAAGCTTTTCAGACAAAAGAAATCTAAAAGAATACACCTCCACCAAACCAGCTCTGCAAGACATGCTAAAGAATGTGCTTTAAGAAAAAGAGAGACAGAGAGAGAAAAACACAGGTACAAAGATGACAATGAATAAGAACATATCAATAATAACCTTAAATGTAAATGGATTAAATGATCCAATTAAAACACATAGAATAGCTGAATGGATAAGAAAGCCTGACTCAACATAAGCTGCCTACAAGAAAACCACCTTAGGACAAAATACCTACACAGATTGAAAGTAAAGGGCTGGAAACAAAATTTCCAAGCAAATGGACAAGAAAAGAAAGCTGGACTAGCAATACTCATATCAGACAAAATATACTTCAAAAAAAAGGGCCATAAAGAGAGACCCAGAAGGTCACTTCATAATACTCAAGGGAAGAATTCACAAAGAAGACATAAACTTTGTAAATATTTATGCACCTAATGTAGGAACATGCAAATACATAAAGAAAACCATAGAGGACTTCAAGAAGGATGTTGACAGCAACACAATTATAGTAGGGACTTTTAACACTCCACTGTAAAAAGTGTTAACATTCCAAACAAACTATCAATAAAGATGTTGTGACATTGAACAAAGCTGTAGATGAAATGGGCTAAACTGATATATATAGAGCCCTGCATCCAAAAGAAGCTAAATACACATTCTTTTCAAATGCACATGGAACATTTTCAAAGATAGACCACATGATAGGACACAAAACAAGTCTCAACAAATTCAAGAAAATCGAAATCATACCAAGCATTTTCTCTGACCACAAGGGACTGAAACTAGAAACCAACCCCAAGGGAAAAATCCCAAAACACTCAAAATCATGGAGACTGAATAGCATGCTATTAAACAATGAATGAGTCAAGAATGAAATTAGGGAAGAAATCAAAAAGTTTCTGGAAACAAATGAAAATGAACTCACGGCAACCCAAAACTTATGGAACACAGGAAAGGCAGTCCT
>PVKM010017209.1:0-26217 GCA_004027735.1 Carollia perspicillata
AAGGAAGGAAGGAAGGAAGGAAGGAAGGAAGGAAGGAAGGAAGGAAGGAAGGAAGGAAGGCAAACAGTCACTTTCTGCTTAGCCCTAAATGCTGATGGAGAAAGTTGGTGGTGAGGGCATTTTGGAATCCTACCATGGGATTTAAGATTTAGTACATGCTAATTTCCCTTGGACAATAGACCTCCAGGGCCAGGAGATACAGGACCACCCATGCTTTGAGAGCAGTGCATACTCACTCTTTCCCATGATAGCTTGGGAAAGACTGGACCATGTGTCCTCACACCACACAAAGGAAGAATTACTGAGCTCTGAAACAATATGTGGAGGTGCATCTGAGTTGCAGTCAGAGGTACTTAAGGTGCTTTTGCCACATTCACCTTTTATATCTCCTTATTCCTAGTCTCAGCAAAAAGTAACCCTCAAGAATTATGGAAATCCCATCAAATGGCTGGGCATTTATGAATCTCAGTTCCTCTCAGGGAGGGGAGAACCTATATATATTTTTTAAATCCCTGATCATTGAGGGGTTTTTGTTGTTGTTTAGCTGAAATCCACCTCCTTCTAGCTTTCTTCTATTCACCCATTTGGAGAAAACAAGAAGCTGTGCAGCTATTAAACAGTTCCTTCTGGAATTTTTTGTAGCAGTGGCATGATGTTGCCAATGCAGTCACATTGGATGACCCCACAAGAATGACAGTAAGGATAAATAAAGATCCTTACTTTGGAGACTCTCTAAATGAGCATCGATATTTTCTGTACATGACCTCTGAACATTACCCATTTGATGTGCTCTACCAGCCCTATCAGCAGGTTCCTTCGGCAGGTTGATGGTGTATGTGCGTCTATTGAGGAAAATTCTCCCTTCTAATTTTGGCAATTTCTCTTCTTGAACAAACAAGTCACCTTAGCAGAAGGCCAGCTAATACAAACTACAAACATCAACTTTGGGAAGGAGGGAATCAGAGCTCATTTATTTATTGGACTTGGCTGGAAAGGTGCAAAGTTGACTCCAAGGTCATCCCCCTCAATTTTCATCTGCTCCACTTAACTCCATCTCCAGTCATTCTTCTCACCAGAGAAAATTTAAATGGCAAAGCCACATGGTTTCCTCTCCAGTTTGTCTTGCCAGCAAAGCTGTAAGCAGAAATAGACCTTATGGCATACATTACCCAGTAACCTCTTTCCAGGTTGAGGGATGATTGTAGGGATCTCAATGATTCCTCACAACACCTAGGAAGTAAATCTTCCTCTAAATCAAGAGACACTCATCTTTTTTTTTTTTAGATATCCTCCTCTATTGTGGTATAAAATGTATTGTTTATTTTATAAACATTCTACTGTCCATTTTAAGGACGAGGCTGTTCGTTTCATCAAGGATCAAGATTCTTTCTCTATATTAGAGCCCTTTTGTTTGTTTGCATGCATTCCAAGAGAGTCCTTATAGTTGTTCTTACAAACCCTTCACCATTTCCCTGCCATTTGTCCCCTCACATCTCTTCTCTGGCTACTGTCCATTTGTTCTTAATTTCAATGTCTCTGGTTATGTTTTGCTGCTTGTTTGTTTTGTTGATTAGGTTCCCATTAAAGGTGAGATCATATGGTATTTGTCTTTCACTGTCTGGCTTATTTCACTTAGCATAATGCTCTCCAGTTCAACCCATGATGTCCCAAAGTGTAGGAGCTCCTTCTTTCACTCTGCTCTATAGTATTCCATTGTGTAAATGTATCATAGTTTTTTGATCCACTCATTTGCTGATGGGCACTTAGGTTGCTTCCAGCACTTGGCTATTGTAAATTGTGCTGCGTGCTGCTATGAACATTGGAGTGCATAGGTTATTTTGGATTGGTGTTTCAGGGCTCTTAGGGTATAATCCCAGCAGCAGAATTGCTGGGTTAAAAGGCAGTTCCACTTTTAGTTTTCTGAGGAAATTCCACACTGTTTTCCACAGTGGCTGCACTGGTCTGCATTCCCACCAACAGTGTACTAGGGTTCCCTTTTCTCTGTATCCTCTCCAACATTTGTCTATTGATCTGTTTGCATTGGCTATTCTGACTGGTGTGAAGTGGTATCTCATTGTGGTTTTAATTTGCGTTTCTCTGATGGCTAGTGATGTTTTTCATGTTGTCATGCATCTGGGCCTTTTGTATATCCTCCTTGGAGAAGTGTCTGTTCAGGTCTTTTGCCCATTTTATCATTGTGTTTTTTGTCTTACAGTACTCATGTCAGGGTTTTATATTTCTTGCTGCTATATCAATTTTTTTTTTATTTCCTGGTTGAGTCTATAGAATTTTCTATGAACACTGTCATGTCATTTTGTAAACAATGACAGTTTTACTTCCTCTTTTCCAATTTGGATGTCTTTTTTTTTTTCTTGTCCAATGTCTGTGGCTAAGACTTCCAATAATATGCTGAACAGAAGTAGTGAGAGTGGACATCCTTGTCTTTTTCCTGATCTTAGTGAGAAAGATTTTATTTCTGGCCTATTGTGTATGATGCTGGGTGTGTATCTGTCTTATATGGCCTTTATTATAATCAAGAATCTACCTCCACTTCCACTTTGCTGAGTGTTTTTGTCATAAATAGGTGCTGCACCTTATCAAATGCTTTTTCTGCATCTATTCATATGATCAATTTATTTTTGTCTTTCCTTTTTCTTATGTGATGTATTACATTTATTGAGTTGTAAGTATTGTAGCATCCTTGCATCCCTGGGACAAATTCTGCTTTATCATGCTGTATTATATTTTTCATGTATTGATGGATGTGGTTTGCCAATACTTTTTGAGGATTTTAGTGTCTATGTTCATCAGCAATATGGGTCTGAAGTTTTCTTTCTTTGTTGTGTCTTTATCTGTTTTTGGGACTAGGATGTTGCTGGCTTCCTCCTTCTTGAATTTTTTGGAATTATCTGAGAGAGATATGGGGTTATTTCTTCCTTAAATGTTTTGTAAAATTATCCTGTGAAACTGTGTGGTCCTTGGCTTTTGTGTTATTGGAGTTTTTGATTACTGCTTCAATTTTGTCAGCTGTTATTTGTCTGTTCAGGCTTTCTGCATCTTCTTAATTCAGTTTCAGAAGATTATAGTTTTCTAAATATTTGTCTATTTCATCTAGGTTTTCACATTTCTTGGCACATAATTCTTCATAGTAATTTCTTACAATCCTTTGTATTTTTGCGATATTAGTTGTAAACGCTCCTCTTTCATTTCTGACTGTGTTTATTTGGGTTGTCTCTCTTTTTTTTTTCTTGATGAGTCCTCTTAAAGGCTTGTCGATTTTATTTATCTTTTCAAAGAACCAGCTCTTGGATTTATTGATTCTTAGAATTGTGCTTTTAGTGTGTATGTCATTTAGTTCTGCTCTGATCTTGGTTATTTCCTCCCTCCTACTTTCTCTGACCCATTTTTGTTGTTATTACTCCAGTTCTTGTAGATGTAAGGTTAGGCTGTTTATTTGAAAATATTCTCTTTTTTAGTTAGTTCTGTATTGCTATGAACTTCCCTTTCAGGATTGCCTGTGCTGTGTCCCATAAGTTTTAGATCACTGTGAATTTATTTTTATTTATTTCCAGAAACTTTTTGATTTCTTCCTTGATTTCATTGTCAACCAATTCATTGTTTATTAGCATGCTGTTCAATCTCTATGAGTTTGAGTGTTTTTTTTTTCAATAATTTCTTCTCCCTCTCTTTTTTGTCTTAGTTGTTGTTCAAGTACAGTTTTCTGCCTTTTACCCCTATCCCAGCCCACCCTCCCAGTCCTCCCAACCTCCTTCCTATTTCCATCCCCATGCCTTGTTTTCATCCATGTGTCCTTTGTACTTGTTCCTGCAAACCCTTTTTTTCCTTGTGGTTGTTTTCTAGTTCAGTCCCTTGTGGTCAGAGATAATTCTTCATATGATTTCAATTTTCTTGAATTTGTTGAGGCTTGTTTTATGTCCTGTCATGTGATGTATCTTTGAAAATGGTGAATGTGCATTTGAAAAGAATGTGAATTTTGCTTCTTTAGGATGAAAGACTCTCTCTCTCTCTCTCTCTCTCTCTCTCTCTCTCTCTCTCTCTCTCTCTCTCTCTGTGTGTGTGTGGGTGTGTGCGCATGTATGTATATGTTAAGTCCATTTGATCTAGGACATTGTTCAATCCCACAATATCTTTGTTGATATTTCATTTATAATATCTATCCATTTTTGACAATGGGTTTTGGAAATCACCTACTGTAAGTGTGTTGCTGTCAAAATCTTTCTTGAAGTCCTCCAAGATTTCCCTTATATATTTGGGTGCTTCTATGTTGAGTGCATATATGTTTTTAGTGCTATGTCTTCTTGATGGATTCTCTGCTTGAGTATTATGAAGTAATCTCCTGGGTCACTTTTTATGGACTTTCTTTTGAAGTCTATGTTGCCTGATAAGAGTATTGCTACCCTGACTTTTTTTCCTGTCCATTTGCTTGGAATATTTGTTTCCAGGCCTTTCACTTTCAGTCTGTGTAGGTCTTTTGTTCTGAGGTGGGTCTCTTCTAGGCAGCTTAGGTTAGGGTCATTTTTTTAAAACTCTATTCAGCTACTCTATGTCTTTTGATTGGAGCATCTAATCCATTAACACTTAAGGTTATTATTGATACATACTTATTCATTTTTCTCCTTTTGTTCCTGTCTTCCTCTATCACTCTTTTTCTTTTTCTTCTTATAATATTCCCTTTAGCATTTCTTATAGTGCTGGTTTGGTGGAGATGTATTCTTTCAGTCCTCTTTTGTCTGGGAAACTCCTTATTTTATCTTCCATTTTAATTGAGAACTTCACTCCATAGAGTAATCTTGGTTGTAGGTCTTTGTTTTCCATACTTGTTATATCTCTTGCCATTTTCTCCTGGATTGGAGTGTTTCTGTAGAGAAATCAGCTGCTAGCCATATCAGAGCCACTTTGTATGTTACTTCTTGTTTCTCCCTTGTTTCTTTTAAGATTCTCTCTTCATCTTTAAAACTTGGCATTTTAATTATGGTATGTCTTAGAATAGGCCTCTTTGGGTTCAATTTGTTTGGGACTCTTTGTGCTTCCTGCACTCACATGTTTTTTTTTTCCTCTTTGGTTTGGAATGTTATATGTCATTATTTTTTTCAAACAATGCTTCTATCCTTTGTTGCTTTTCTTTCTTCTCCTTCTGGTATTCCTATGATTTGAATCTTGTTGTGTTTTATGTTATTTTGGAATTCCCTCAAGCTATCTTCCTATTCTTTGAATCTTTTTTCATGTAGCAGCTCTACCTTGGTGTTTCTTTCTACCTTGTCTTCCAGATAACTAATTTGGTCCTCTCCTTTGTCCAGCCTTCTTGTAATTCCTTCTAGTGTATTTTTTATTTCTGATTTTTTTTTCATTTTTCTTGGTTTTTCTTTATAGATTATATTTTTTCCATACTGTAGTAGTTCTCACTCAGTTCCTTGTAGTTGTCTGTGAGTTCCTTGAGCATCTTTACTATAAATACTTTGAATTCTATATATGATAGCTTGCTTATCTCTATTTCATTTAGCTCTATTAGTGGGGAGTCTTCCATTCCTTTCAGTTGCATGTTCTTTTTTGTCTCCCCATTTTAGGCAACTCTTTTTTTTTGTTTGTTTGTTTCTGTGCTTCCTGATGTTCTGCTTTGCTAGTTGTCTTTGTAAGGTCAATTTCTATGGTCAGAATTCTATGGGATTCAGTGGTGTGGTCTCTTTGATCTCCTTGTCTGGATGCCCTAGGTTTGCCCTTTCTTCTGTTTGTGTGGGCTCTCTTGTTGAACTTGGGTTTTTACCTGTTGGTGGTTCCTTCGTTAGTGGGTCCTCTCCTCCAGTGGGTATACTGATATTCACAGCTTCCACCTAATCTTTTATGTGATCAGTGGCAGGGGGAAGGCAAAATGGATTAAGGTAGCATGAGAGTATCCTATGGTATTTAAAGTACCAACAAGTAGGGAAGAGATAGGAGATCCTTTGGACAAGTATAGTGTTAATTGTGATATTTCACCCAACTAGCCACTTTTTATAAAAGGCGAAAAAGACTCTTTTTATAGGGGTGATGGATTGTGAGCTGAATCCCGAAAATAGAGTGCTTGTTCAAGTTTAGATAATGAGATGTAGTGAGAGAAAAGATAGAAAGTAGGCATAACAATAGAGTTAACCACAACAGTAATAAGGCTCATGAAGATAATGAACTGGGCTAAGATCAGGGAGGGTTGCTATGTAGTATTTACAATTATATGGGACAGCAATTATCTACAATAATACTGGAACAAGTATAATATGACAAGAAATATATTATTTGAATCAGAAGAATAGAAAGTACATGATCAAGAATAGTTTTTTATTGGAACATGAGTGAAGTGAGAGAAGAAAAATAAAATACAATATGAAAAACAGAATAAAGAAAACTAGTCAAACAATGCAATTAAACAGAGAAATAGCATGAATAAAACTAAACAGAAAGAAGAGAAATTTAAAAAAAAACTAATAAAATAAAAGAAGTAAAAATAATAAAAAATAATAATACAAATAAACAATAAAATGCAATTCCTATAGGATACCAAAGTGACATTTTCCTGTTTCTCAGTTGTTGAGGTTAGTAGCTTTGTGTTCCCTCTTTGGGTTGGTTTCTGGACCTTTCACAGCTCCAGGTCTTATCGTCTTACATGGAGCAGGGAGAAAATGCCTCCTGCTGACTTTAGACCCACCAAGGGAGTTCTGTTGGTCTTCCTGGATGCCACGGGCAGAGGGGGGCTGGGCCTCACTTTTCTCCCTTTGTACAGTTTTGCAAGGATTGGGGCCAGGTCTGAGTGTCAATATTCACAGTTGTCCAGCTTTGAGCCCAGGTCATCCATGAGCTGCCAGGTCCCCACTGTCCATCTGCACCAGGCCGACATCTTTAATCCACTAGTAGTGCCATGGTCTGTGTGGTACATCTCCTCTTTGCTTTTTGTAATCCCACCATGGCTGGAGCACACAACAAGGCAAGTGGTGCCAGTCAGCCTCCAGGTGGGTGGCATGAGCCAGTTGAGGTCTCTATTAACATTTAAAGTTATTATTCATAGGTCTTATTCATTGTTACTTTCCCTCATTGTACATGTGTTCCTCTATCTCTCTCAGTCTTTTTCTTCACCTTCTTATAGCAGTTTTTTTTATCATGTCTTGCAATGCTAGTTTCAATGCTAGACAAAACAAGGCTGAATGGTCCAGAGGTGCATTCTTTCAGCCTTGCTTTGTGTTGAAGATTCCTTATTTCTCTTTCAATTTTAATCAAGAGCCTTTCTGGGTAGAGTAGTCATGGTTGCAAGCCTTCACTTTTCATTACTTGTAATATTTCTTGCCATCCCCTTTCTTCTTGTAGTGTTTCTATTGAGAAGTCAGCTGATAGACTCATGGAAGCTCCCTTGTGTGCTACTACTTCCTGTTCATCCCTTGGTGCTTTTATGATTCTCTCTTTGTCTTTGAATTTGCCATTTTAATTATGATGTATCTTGGAGTGAGCTTCTTTGGTTTCCTCTTGATTTGGACTTTGTGCTTTCTGAAATTGTGTGGCTTTTTCTTTCATCAAATTAGGTATGCTTATCACCATTACTTTTTCAAACAAGTTTTCTATTTCTTGTTCCTCTTCTTCTCCTTGTGGTATCCCCATTATGCATATATTATTATGTTTCAAATTGTCCTGCAGCTCTCTTAACCACTTTTCATTCTTTTTGAGTGCTTTTCCCTTTTCTTGCTTTTTCTTAGATTTTTTTCTACCTTGTCCTGCAGCTTGCTGATTTAACCTTCCACTTAATCTAGCCTGCTTTTAATTCATTCTGCTGTGTTCTTCAATTCAGAAGTCATATTCTTCATTTATTCCTGCTTCTTACTGATAATTTCTATGCCTTTTCTATGTTAATGTAGTTCACTGTAAGTTCCTTATAGCTTCCCTCTAGTTTTGGAGTTGCTTGTTTTTCTTGCTATTTGGGGGGATAATCTTGATTACTTTGCTTCTTAAATTGATCTGATTTGATTCCCTGTCTTTGTGGTGTTAACTTTCATGGCAGGAAACCTCTGTGGTTCAGCAGTGCATTCTCCTTGACCTCCTAAACTTGATGCTTTTGACATGACATTTTTGCTGATTATGTTGGCTCTCTGGATGTAATTGGATTTTTATTGTTGTTGGGTTGTACTCTGTGGGACTTTCCCTCCAGCTGGCTCACTAAAGATCACTCTACCCACTGCGTCTGCTGTGGTGTAGGTGCTGGCATAACAAAACCACAAAGCCCATTAAATAAACCCATACCCACCGAAATAACTTCCACTTGAACCCTGTTATCAACTGCCAATGAACCAGTATTAATAAGAGTGTAAAGAGATTAAGACTATTATAAGAAAAGGTAGTGAATATGAGGTGACCTACTGAAAGACAAATTATTTTGAGAGGATAGAGGGAAGAGCAATAATAAGAGTAGAGAATTGGAGAAACACAAAAAGAGAAAGTAAAATTTGCATCATATATAAAAAAGGCAAGTGAAAGAAGAATGGAATAAGTGAAAGGAAGCAAATAGTATTAGTTTTAAACAGAAATTTTAAAATATAATAAAATAAAGTGAGAGTGAATGAAATAGGAAAAAAGTAATAATAATAATATGAATAATAATAATAATAATGGATAGGAACAAAATTGGAGAAAATGATACAGCATAGTACTATCAACAAAAAATGAGCAAAAATTAAAATAGGTGGAATGTGAATAAGAGAGAAAGGAAAAGAAAAAAAGGCTTAAGGACTATTTAGAGGAAAGGGTAGTGATTTTCAGATAATAGAAGGAGAGGCAATACTAAGAGTGAAGAATGAAAACATGGGTAAGACAAGGAAATATTAAAATTTGAAATGAAAAGGAAAAAAAGATCAAAGAGAAAAAATCCAGGATAATACAGGTAAAAAATTAAAATTTGAGATCAAAATTTAATGGTCTGGATGAAAGCCAAAAGGATTAGGAGAGGGGAACAATAAAACTTGAGATATGTAATATGAAAAATAGTGAAGATCTAGAGATAAAATTGAAAAAAAAGCAACAAAAATTATCTTATCCACAATCAGTGAGCAAAGATTGCTAAAGGTGGAGAGAGAATACTGATATTTTAAGAGTTGGAAAAAAATGTGAGGTAACTATTGACAAGAATATTGGATTTGAGAAGCTGGGCAAGGGAGAAATAGTAAGAGCACAGAATGGAAACAAGTTGTAGAAAGTGAGAAAGCAAAATTTAAACAAAACCAGAAGAAAGAATAAGGTAAAATGGGGTAAGAGAAAGGAGGAGCAGGTTTTGAGAATTGAAATAAACTGTAATGTGAAATCTAGTGACAGTATACAGGAACTTGAAGGAAGAAATGTATGTTAAAAAACTGCAGGGAAGTAAATATTGCAAATCATGGAGAAGACCATAGTGGGTTTCTTCTTAGTAGCATTTAGTATTTACCTCTGTTTTTTTTTTTCTCTCTGGATTTACATCTGGTGATTTTAGCTGGTGTCCCAGTCTTCCCTTAGGCAGCCTTTTCAAAACTACTGGGGATCCACTGTATGTGGCTGACTCCTTCAGTTGTTAATCTAGTCACTTTGCCCTCAGCATTCAGGCTTAAGCACCACAGGTGGGGCAGAGTCACTCCTGGCAGTGGGGCTATTTCCTCACCTCAGGCTGATGCCATTCAGAGGGTGGTATGCCTGAACAAGATGACTATTGCAGTATGGGGATGACTCAACACCAAGATCCCAGAAGCTGCTTTCGCCATTCTCTCCCCAAAGCCACCATCCCCTGTCTCCCCTCAAGTGTCTCTAGTCTACTCTGCCCGCCTTTGCTGGGCCCCAGAGTAAATGACTATAAGTGAAATTGTGTGCATTCACCCTTTACATAGCTCTTTGCATCTTCATCCCTCTGTCTATAACAGAGAGCCACCCACCTACTTTTTGTAGCTAGATGTTATCTATGTACTTTTCAGGCTCTAGTGCTTTAGTCTGGGGAGCACAGCCTCAGGTTTAGACCCCACACTTCTCAGGGGGATCCAAACAGCTGCTTATATATTATTCTGGCACTTCAGCTACTACCCATGTGTGCCCAGCCAGCCCTTTTGCATCTCCATCACACTTCCTACCAGTCACTTTGTGTTGAAGCTGTTTCTTATCTCTGTCCGTGGTTATAAGGCTTCTCTCTTGTTATTGTTCAGTTGCTAATTCTGGGTGATTTCTCCACAATTTAGTTGCAATTTCATATTGATCCTGGGAAGAGGTTAGTGTAACTTCCACTCAGTTCTCCGCCACCTTGGATCTATGCAAAAGTAGATCCATTTTGAAATAATATGTGCACATCAATATTCCTTGCAGTGCTATTCCTTGCACCAGCTATTTATAATAGCCAATATTTGGAAGCAGCCCAGAAGCCCATCAGTAGATGACAGGATAAACAAGTTGTGGTACATTTATACAATGGACTACTCTTACTCAGACATAAAAAAGATATAAATTTTACCTTAGCCACAGCATCAATGGACCTGGAAATTATTATGCTGAGTGAAATAAGCCAGTCAGAGAAAGACAAGTACCACATGATTTCACTTATATGTGGAATCTAATGAACAAAATAAACTAACAAGCAGAATATAAATAATCAGATACAGAAAATAGACTGATATTTAGCTGAGGGGAGGGTCATTGGGGAGCTGGATGAGAAAGGTAAAGGAATTAAACAAAATTAGAAAAAAGCTTATTAACACAGACAACAGTAGGTGATTACCTGAAGGAAGGTGAATGGGAAAGTTAAAAAAGGGTATGAGGTTGGTTAAGAGGTGATGGAAGGAGACTTGCCTTTGGGTGGTACACACACAATACAATATACCAATGATGTGTTATATAATTGTACACTTGAAAAAACATAATTTTATTAACCAATCTTACTTCAATAAATTCAATAATTTTTAAAAGAACAAAATATGTGTAGTATGTGGAAATGTGGATATTAACTTTGTTAACAGTTGGACAAACAGAACTATGGTTTTTGGTGCTTATCTGAGATAACTGTGGTATAAAGGAGATGAGTTGCTGTAGTAACCAACCTGACTCATCCCAGTTGGAGCTCCAGACCTGAGTATGAGTTTTCATTTATGTTTAGCTAAGTAGCCTTGAAAAAGTAACTTGAGTTCTCTGACCTTCAGTTTATCCTCTTGTGATTAAACATGAGTTTGTTTGCTAATTTACTGTGTTTCTTTTTCAGTAGATTGAAAGGGACACAGGACAGGTACTACATCTGCTCTCTCATCAATGAACACTGGGTTTGACTAGCTCTTGAAACATGGGAGAAACTCAGTAAGTGATAACATGAATGTTGGCAGTATTGCTTAGAAGGCTAAACTACACTCAGTGGAGACAGATGTTGCTGCTTTACATGGTGTTGCTATGCTCAGGTTAGAGGGTCATTAATGCTTTCCTAATATTTGAAGCTCCTTCTGGGGCAGCTATAATGGCTAGGGACTCACTAGTTCTCATCCTCCAGCAAGGTGTTGTGACTACTTATAGGCCAGCTGCTTCCAAAAAATCAAGGAGAAGCAAAGCAAGGGTTTTCCAGGCCTCTCTGGAAACAGACAATTCTGTATGGCCCAATTCTGCCACATTCTGTTGTTAAAGAGAAAAGAAAGAGCTGGAGGGCAGCTGTCTGCACATACCAACCACCCAGAGAGGTGACCCTGAGTTCTGCTATTTTTACATAATTTACCTTAATAACCTCACATGTCCCAAAAGTTTGGGAAATTAGGCACTGGTGTATGTTATTGTATTATTTTCATATTACTACTATTACAAATTAGCACAGACCTAATAGTAACACAAACTTATCTTACAGTTCTTGAGATTGGAATTCTGAAATCAGTTCTACTGGATTGAAATCAAGGTGATAGCAGAGCTTTGGAAAACTCCAAGGGGGAATCGATTCCATTTTTTTTTGTTTCAGCTTTTGAAGGCTAGCCACATTCCTTAGTGGGTGGCCCTTCCACCGTCTTTAAAGACAGCAAAGGCCATTCCAGTCCTTTCCACATGGCATCACTGTGATGCTGATTCTTCTCCCTCCCTTGTCTACTTTTAAGAACCCTAATGATTAGTGACACTATTTAATGACAGGGATACAGTCTGAAAAATGTGTTGTTAGGTGCTATCCTCATTGTGTGAACATTACAGAGTGCACTAACACAAATATAGATAGTATAGCCTGCTACACACCTAGGTATAGTGTTAGAGCCTTTTGCTGTTATACTACAAGCCTGCTTATCATGTTACTGTACAAAACATCATGAGCTCAAATCACACATAAGAGAAAATGATGCAGTAAAGTAAACATGGGATGTATGGGTCTGCTGCTGGACTAACATATTATACTCTTTTACAGGAAACAGTTTTTATATAAATACAAATAGTATACTCTAAAATAATGATAAAATATAGTGTAATAAATTCATAAACAAGTAAAACAGTTGTTTAGTATTATTATCAAGTGTTATGTACTATACACAATTGCAGGTGTTATACTTGGCACAGTAATAGGTTTGTTTACACCAGCATCACCACAAACGCATGAGTAATGTGTTTATGATGATTATGACATCACTAGGTGATAGGAATTTTTCAATTCCATTATAATCTTATGGGACTATCATCATATATGTGGTCTATTACTGGCCAAAATGTAATTATGCAGACCATGACTACACTTCACACTCACATGAATAATGTAGGACAATATCCCTACCTCAAGGTTAGCTGACTAACTACCTTAATTTCATCTGCTGCATTAATTCCCCCTTACAATGTGACAGTGTCCTAAGGATTAGAAGAAAATGGACATCTTTGTGGCCATTATTCAGCATACCACAATATTTTTAAGTACTTATTTAAATATGTTTTAATCAAGTTCTGACCCAGTTGATCAGTTGGTTAGAACATCAATCAAACCATATGTCAAAGTTGCAGGTTCAATCCCCAGTCAAGGTCCAAACAAGAATCAACCAGTGAATGAATGAACAAATGAAACAACAAGCTGACATCTCTCTCTCTCTCTCAGATCAATAAACATATCCTCAGGTGAAGAAACATAAAATGAAATAAAATAAAGTAAAATAAACTATCTTAATAATTGTGGATATATTTTGTTATATATATGGATATGAAGCTTCTTATATCTATTTTAATCTGCTAAACTTGTTAAACATATACACTCTTTTTAATGCTCAGGGTGAGAGTAAAGACACAGCTTTCTGCAGAATGTTTAGTCTAGGGGAGCAGAATGAGAGAGGGACATGGCAGGACCCGCTATTATTGAAGAGTTAGTGGTGAGGGCATAAAGCCCCCAGAGCCTCATCAAGGGAAGAGGGTGGCCCTTTCACCCACTGTCTGTGTGTCACTTCCAGGACCATAGCTAGACACTAGTAAATGAATGCTGTACTGCTAGCAACTTTACTGTTCTCAGGAAAAGTTTGTCCAGCAGATGCTTCCAAGCCAATTGCATGATTGAGGTACTTTAGAAGCTATAAATGTGAAAAATCGAGGGATTTTCTTCATCCCTAGGCAGAACACCATTTCTTTAGATCTTAATAACAATATAGGCTTTAAAATTATAATAGAAATCTAAATATCTCTTCCTTTTTTCCCACTACAAGGGAAGCAGAGATAGGCTAAACACATTGATGAAGTCTTGGTCATCTAATGAGGTCTTTCAAGATAGAAGTGGATTATCCTCACTGCATGAAAAGATAGAGGGTTGACACTTACACAACTAGTTCACATTTCATACAAATCTATTGGGTAGGAAGCAGTGCAAATTAAGTAGAAAAAAATTTACATGATTTTGAAAAGGGAGTAATGGGTAGCCAGAAAAATCCTTGCACAGTAATCCTATCAGCTTATCTGTCCAGATCTGAGACTTGGCATTCTGCCTCATCTGTTTAGTGCAGTTCATAATAGCACAGGTGAGACCACTGAAGTTAGTGTAAAAACTACACAGTTGGCTTGATAAAGGAGCACATGCAATAAGAATTTGACTTTCCAATACACGGAGACAATGAGGCTTCATAGAAAGACACTATCAAACTACTGACACTCCTAGGCTATGATGTATAGGCACAATGCTTGAGGCTCAGGATATGCTAATCACACCTTATCATACTCTGCGATGTGGGATTCTGAGTATTTAACTTTCCACTTGGAGAGTTTTATGAGATCAATTGCTAAGCAGCCACCAGACACACCAGACCCAGGAAGAGCAAATGAATCCAAGATACAAATATATCTGAGTAAACTTGCCTCCAGTGAGCTCTTCTGCTGCCTTTGTCTTCAGTGGCCTCAGCTGATGTGAACTATTCCACCACCAAACCATCTGTGCACACAGTTGTCCACTACCAGCGACATTGAATTTCTAGTATTCACAGGAAAGTTGCCTCAGTCTTTACTAAGGCTAATGTCCTACTCCTGGGTAGGCCACTGCTTCCCCTGATAATAAATCAGAAAGAGAAACTACAGGCCTGGGTAGTTTGGAAACTGAAGCCCTTCCAATGACAAATGCAAACCAGATGTTGTCTATTTACTAACTTGATCCCTCCATCCTTATTTCTTTCCCACAGTTTCCAGGCTGGGAAACAAGGTGCAAGCCCATTAACAGAATATTCTCTATTGATAAAGATGGGATTGATAAATGAAAATACTGAAGTTGTACTAATATCATTAATTAAATCAAACGACATGGATATTATTTTAAAAAAGAGCAGTGACTTAAGCATAAGAAGTTCTTTCATAGCAATTTTGTAGGATCAGTGAGATCATAGAAATTCAATTTTCTTGAAAAATTAAAAAACATATTATGTCCCTTATTTTAACACTTATGTGTTACTTATGTGTTAAAAATTCTGATAAAGAAGTAAGAAAATATTTTGCTTCACTGGATTCATACTTCATGTCTAACTAGATGATCTGGAATCTAATCATTCTTCAGGAAATTCCTTTAGTGCCAGAAAAAGGTTAAAGATTTCCAGCAGAGGTATGTTCATGATCTTGGCATAAACTTTAATAGATGTTTACCAGTTGTGCTCTAAGAAAAATATTTTAAACTGATTTAACTTGCCAGTTTCAGCCAAGGTGTAGTACTGCCATTTCCTCCCCAGTTATCCCTCTTAAAATTTGTTTAAAGTAACACAAAAATCAATAATAAAAATATACATAGAATTACTTATGATCCAGAAATTTCTCTTCCTGACATATAACCAAAATAATTAAAAGTAAGGTCTCAGGCAAATACCTGTACACCCATGTTCATAGCAGCATTACTCATAATAGTCAAAAGGTAAAAGAAACCCAAATGTCCATCACAGATAAATGGATAATACAATACATACAACACTTATGAATCTTGAGACATTATGCCAAATGAAATAAGCTAGTCACAAAAAAGACAAATATTCTATGATTCCACTCAGAGGAGGTACCTAGAGTAGTCCAATTTATAAAGACAAAAAATATAATGGTGGTTGCCAGGGGGCTGGGGGAGGGGAATGGTGAGTTATTATGTAATGGGTACAGAGTATTTTTTTTTTGGTAAGATGAAAGATTTGGATATGGATGGTAATACTGGTTGTACATCATTGTGAATATAATTAATTCCACAGAATTATACACTTATAATAGTCAAATTTATGATATGCATGTTTCACCACAATGAAAGAAATTCAAACACAGGAAGACACTGAAAGGTGAAAGGTATCAAGTTTCCTAGTGAACTTGATGATACTTGATGAACAACACAGCAGTGAAATTTCTGGATTTTCTGTATGCCTCTGTGCAATCAAGCCAGGGCACTGGAGAAGCCAGCAACCGGAACTACCAACAGCAACAGACAAAGAAACTCCAAGAAATATCTGATTAATGTATCTGTGGGACTGGGGAACCAAATAGAACACAAAACCTTTTTTTAGACTAATGTTTTCTATTTATTTTTAAAGACATGCTTGTTTTATTATATCTTATATTTAATTAAACTTATTAAAGTAAAATTGTTGATAATATCAGATAGGTTTATTCAAGCATTCAATTCCATAATACATGAGTCATATATAGTGTGCCCACCACCCTAAGTCAAATCTTCAATGTATGCAAATCAATCAGAGTAATGCACTACATTAACAAAATAAAAATAAAATTATATGATCATATAAATATTTGGAGAAAAAACATTTGACAAGTTATGACATTCATTTATAATTAAAATACTCAATAAAATGGTTATAGTGGAAGAGTACTTTGACATAACAAAGGCCATAAGTGATGAACCCATAGCCAATATCATACTCAATGGTGAAAAACTGAAAGTTTTTCCTCTAAGATCAGGAACGAGACAAGGATGTTCATTATCACCATTCTTATTCAACATAATACTGGAAGTCCTAGCCAGAGCAATCAGGCAAGAGAAAAATAAAATAAAAGGCATCCAAATTGGGAAGAAAGAAGTAGAATTGTCATGTTTTTCAGATGAGATAATTCTTTATATAGAAAACCCTAAAGACAATCAAAAAGCTCTTAGAAACAATAAACAAATATAGTGAAGTTGCAGGATACAAAGTTAATGTACAAAAATCTACTGCATTCCTATATACTAACAATGAAATTTCAGAAAAAGAAATGGGAATAAACAATTTCTTTTGCAATTGAAGCAAAAAGAATAAAATACCTAGGAATAAACTTCACAAGGGATGTGAAAGATCCATATACTGAAGATTAAATACAAAGCATTAATAAAGGAGATTGAAAAAAAACAATGAAATGAAAAGATATTCTGTGTTTATAAATTGGAAGAACTAACATAGTTAAAATGTTCTTGTTACCCAAAGCAACATACAGATTTAATATACCAATGTAATGTAATCCCCCTCAAAATCTTGATGATTTTTTTAAAGAAATAGAGCAAAAAATAATCACAAAGTCTTTGACAATTATTGTTCTACTCTAGTCAAACCTCAATGAAAACGCTCTTATCTGCCAACTTCCACCACCATTTTGGCAGAGCTGATAGGAGAGCTAAGCTTCCACATTTTGTATTTTTGAAACCAACATTTTGTCACTTTAAGTGACATGTAGAAGCTCTACTTCTACTTATCCTCCCCACTATTTAAATCTAATTGTTATATATGCTCTGAATAAATTAAACACATATCAGATAATGTTATGTTTTTTTCTGAAATCATCAAATATAATTTTAAAACATCATGAGGAGAATAGTCCATTTTATATACTCTCATTTTATCCATTTTGTTGTTTCTTGACATTCCATTTTCATTTACTGTTGGAGAACTTATGTTATTCTTTTTTTTATTGTTGTTCAAGTACAGTTTTCTGCCTTTTTCCCCTACCCCTCCCCACCACCCCAGTCCTGCCTCCCTCCCTCCCCTGTTTCCAACCCTCTTGTTATTTTCCATGTGTCTTGAGCTATTCTTTAAGAGATCTACAGATGACAAATGCCTTTTGTTTCTTTTCTCTGATAATGTATTTTTCTTTCTAAATATTTCTGAAAGATATTTTACATTGGATAAAACCATCAACAAACATAATCTAATAGACATTCATAGAACACTCCAACTAGAAGCAGTATAATACACACTTTTTTAAATACATGGTTTTGAACACTCTCTCAATTTTTATCTTGCATTTTTATACTCTTAACATTTCATATTTGTGGGGTTATGGTAGACACACATACACATACAAATAATGCACGTAAAAAGTGTTGAAAACTGAAATAATATAATATTGTATTAGTTTCCTAGGTACAGTCACAAAGTACCACAAACTGGGTGGTTTAATAAAACAGAAATGCACTGTCTCAAATAAAGACATCAGCAGGGTCATGTGGTTCTGAAACCTGCAGGAGAACATCTTTTCTTGCCTCTTCTTGTCTTCTGATGATTTGCTGGCAATTCTTGGATTTCCTTGGCTTGCAGCTATGTGTCTGAAATTTCTGCCTTTATCATCATATATAATTCTCCTTGTATGTTCCTGTCTTCACGTGGCCATTTTCTTGTAAGGAGACATATTGGAGGTGGAGCCCATTCTAATCCAATGACTTCATCTTAACTAACTATATCTGTGACAAACATATTTTCAACTGGGCAGTTAGGACTCCAACATATAAAACATGTACCATGTGAATTTTATTTTTGACATTGTACTATAGTTATAAAAATATCAACACGGGGGGAAGCCAGTGAAGGGACATGGGACTCTGTATATCATTTTTGCAACTTCTTTTGAATCGACAATTAAATCTAAAGAAAATTTAGAAATGATTTTATTTGATAAACAGAGACCAAATGAGGGTCTTACTCCAGTTTTCATCTTCACTGACACATTTTTTGGGTTTTACATTTTTTATTATTTTTGACAAGGAATAACATTTATTCAAATTTTTCTGTGGGTTACTTTAAGTACTTGTTGAATATATAGCATGTTTTTAAATAATCTGGTAATTAGCTTTGAGACTTTGCTGAGATTTTATTTCAATACCTTGTAAAAGTTTCACCAATAAATCACCAAGCCTCCTATGAAATTATGGTCAACTATTTCTCAACCCTGCATATGATAGAAGCCACTATAATTCTTGAAAAAATGTTCATTCTAGTCTCAAGTTACTGTGGTCTGGGCTTAGAGAAATGGTGATATTTTCCTGACCTTTATAAGGGAAATCTTGAGAGACTGTTCCTGATCTCAAGTGGCTGGGTTTTGTGGTTCCTGTAAGTTCCTGGAAATAATGTGATGAGAACTAGGAACAGAGCTATGTAAATATGGCCCATAGGAGAAAAATCATGGATTCCAAACCTCCCCTTCCTCACTACTCACTCAGATGCATGAGGCCAGATGGGCTGAGTTCAGGGAAGATGTACTCTTGGAGTACAGCTCTGCAGTCCAGAGATGTACTCTCTGCAGTCCAGAGCCCAGGGTTTGAGAGCCATGCCATGGACTCAGGATGGGATTCCAGGGTGCAGGCCAATCAAAAAGTCTGGTAGTGGCAGAGAAAACAAAGGAAGCCCTCGCAGCTTGATAAATTCTAAGCCTCACAATAGGGGAAATAGAACTAGGGACATTGTGTTAGCTTTCAACAACTATAAAACCAATTCCCACTAATTCAGCAGCTTGAAATAGCATGCTGTCATTATCTCAGTTTCCAAAGGTGAGAAGCCTTAGCAGGGCCTCTCGCAGACTGAAATCAAGATGTCAGCCTGGGTGTGTTTCCTTCTGTGGGTCCCTTTCCAAGCTCACATGGTTGTTGGCCAAATTCAGTTCCTTGTAACTGTATGATTGTGGTGCTAACTTTCTTGACAGCTGAAGATTGTTGGCTAGAGGTTGCTCTTAGTTTCTAGAGGCCTCACTGAGCTCCTTATCTGTGGTCCACTCAGGCCTTCTCACAGCACAGGCATTTGTTTTCTCAGGGTCAGCAGGAGGAGGTCTCCCATATTTGGATAGTCAAGTCCTTTTAAGGCCTCAGGTAATCTCTATTTTTGTTATTCAAAGTCAACTGATTAGGCATCTCAATTTCATTTGAAAATTGCCTTTCACCTTTAAAATCTAATCAGAGGGGATTATTCAGATCATGTACACCAGAGAGGAGAAATCTTAGAGGCCTCTTAGGATTCTGCCAACTACAATGTGAGACCTAGAAGGAGGGCTTGAAATGTCATGCCCAATATTGGCTGGAGTTCAGGACAGGACAGCAGGTGAACTCTGTAACAGAAGTTGGAAAAGGAAAACAAGGTAGATCCTAATTTCACATTAAACCAATGCAGAATGGGACTAAGGTAAGTCAAAATTCAGACACTGCACAGACCTGAGCCTGGTGGGTAGCAGACACCAACTGCTATTACAGAGCCTGGGAGTCTTGGAGCTAGCAGAGCATAAGTAGATTCTTAGCCATGTTAGAATGTGAAACATAGGTCACCAAACATTCTCAGAAAGGAAGGCTAATGATTTCTCAGTGATGCAGATTAGAGAAATTGCCATAATTATCAAAAACTGGTCCCTTTACTCTATTGTGCAGTTAATGTGTCCTGGATTTGTAGAAAGAGTAGTATTTTCTGACACAATTCAAAAAAGACACTTGCTGACATTTTTTGCACCAATCAGAATTGGTTCAATGCAGGCTGGCTGTACCTGTAGGAGGCAGAGGACTAGGTGGCTCCTCACAAACTCAAATTTTAGAACTGAGAAAGCTAGTGAGGTTAGACACAGGCTTTACTGAAAAAAAAAAAAACTCTCTTGATTGCACAGATTTTTAGAGCCTTCTTTTTCCATTATCCTTCTAGAAAATTGTTGTGCAGGTCCAGCAGCACAGAGATAATGAAAAGCTGAAAAGATAGAGATAGACATAGGGCTGTCTATACCTGGTTAGTAAGTAGCACAACTGTGGAAACTTTAGGAGAATATAATCTTCCAAGAGTTTAATTTCATGTTTGTAAAACAGAGAAAGTTATACATGTATTAAAACAAACGTGATTATAAAAGTGATCAGCAAAGTGTGAATCATCATGTAGTCAAAGTATGATTGTTACTGTAATTACCTTTTAACCATGGGAAGCTTCAGTAAATATATATTTGTTTTCTATGCAGATAAATTGCCTTGCTGTTTTATTGACCATATATGTGATTAAACTGAAAGCAGACTGACATGTCCCCCCCCACGTTCACATGTCAAAACAATTAAGGCTGGCAAGTACAACTTGCTGTCTCTAGAAATTAAGACAAGTAAGACAAAGGGAAATCCCAAGTCAATGAAATCCACATTCAAGGCACAGTTGCCTTGGATCTATTACCTGGCCCTCTGTCCATATTGATTCCATATCTGTGCCCTTGGGATTCCTTCAATCAGGTGGAGAGCAGGAGGGAGCAAGTCATAGAGAATAAGCAACAGGAGCAGAATGCAAGGACACCAAAGAGCAGGGAAGGGACCCCACTGGAGCAGGACCTACAGACCCAGGTCCCAGGATCTACCACCATCCAACCCTGTCCCTACTTTGTATTCTCCAGGAGGAAAGGCCCACTTCCAATTTTTACCTGTTGAAATCAGGCAGCTAGTGCAGGCCAGGGGCCACAGTGGGGATTCCAAAGGTGGTATATAGGCATGGTCTCCACATCCTAAAACTAGCAGGCCAGGAACATTAAAATAACAGCAAATGTGAAAATCTATGTATGTTCAGTGTTGCTCTGGTGAATGAATACTTACTGAATGGGCACTAAATATATCAAAATCACATGTGAATCATATGCGAATTCCATTCAAGGAAACCAAGAGAATTAAGTCACTATCTGTTTTTATTTTCTAGGGCTGCAATAAAAAATACCTCAGACTGGGAGATTAAATTACAGAAATCCATTTTTTCACAGTTATGAGGGATAGAATTCTGACATCAAGATGTCAGCAGGGTTGGTTTCTTCTGAGGCATCTCTCCTTGGCTATTGATTGTTGTCTTCTCTCTGTGTCCTCACAAGGTCTAACCTATGTGTATGTCTGTGTCCCAATCTCCTCTTCTTATAAGGATCCTTTCTAATATTCTCATTTGACCTTAATTACCTTTTAAAAGCTCTGTGTCAAATACAATCATGTTCTGAGTACTGAGGATTAAGACTACAACATAGGAATTTGGGTAGAGCACAGTTCAGACAATAGTACCACCTCAGATATGAGAAAATAGAACCTGGAAGCACAACAGTCAGTAGTTCATCCCACATGTAGCCATATCCCTTCTCCTCTGACATCCAGTGCTCTTCCCCTGTGACATCCAGTGTCCTTCCAAAAATGCTGTTGGGTAGCAGGATGTCTTCACTCACTTGAAGAACTGATGTTCCAAGGGTCTATGCTTGTAACCATGGTAATGTGAATATCACAGAACTTCATGGAAAGTAAGAGAAAAGAAAGCCTGGAGGTCAACTCACTAAAAGACCAAGTGTGATACTCCACTGACCTGGTTATTATTCATGAATGGGACTCTAAAGTGGAAAGGATGAGATGGAGCCACCATTTAACCAACTGGCCAAGGGGCAAGACTATGAGTAGAGCTTCCTCCTGGAGCCTGTGTCTATGACCTTGAGGGCTCCTGCTCTGTATTCAGATCCTGAGAACTGAGTTCATTGTTAGATACTGCTGGCTTGCTGTTGGCATTTAGAAGTTATTCTTAAATTTGAAGTAGTGACTTCTAAGAATTTCCAACACAGGGAGGATAAATGAAAATGATGATTGGGCTCCTCACCATCTCTTAACTAGACACGTGATGAGTTGTCCTGGTTCAATACTGATAGATGCCATGGGATATGGAAGACCCTCAGAGGAATAAGTGGGGTGGCTAAACTTAGTCACAGTTAAGTGACATATGCCCATAGAGCACAGAGCATGGTAGAGACATTATTATTAAGGACCAAAACCAAGGCAGCAGCAACATTCTGTCCTGCTTCAGAAGACTCTGGGGCCAGATTAGAAAGACCATTGTGGCAAGGAATCTGTGCCAAAATAGAGCAAAGATGGTGTATCCTCCCTGGGGCTTCCCATATAGGTAGCAGCTCAGCAAATATGCATGGCCACAATTGCACCCCAAGCCCCTGACCCATACCTAGTTGCCCCAGTTCCAGGCTATCTGGTCAGAGAACGGTCTTTGACAAGTCACAACCATCAGAGTGAATTTTTTTCCCAAGCACTTGTTATTGGAGAGCCTCATTCTGTCCCTATATAGTGAGAGGGGTTCTATTGCTCACTGCCTAGAGGCATAACTCTGGAGACAGAAATTTGGTAAAAAGGAAAAATGATTGTCTATTTGAAGGTTATAGAGTTTTGGAATAGTGACAGGTTTATGCTTCAGGGCCCCACTCCCTTTAAAATACTGCAAAGCAAACGACCCTGCCGCCCTTTACCAGTTCAAGGATGTCCCTGAAATCCCTTTTCCACTTCTAAAAGTACCATCTTTTATGAAATGCAGATAACTGCAGCAGGGTTGTCCAGGTGGCTTGGCAGGTTCCCAGTCACAGTTCAGCTAGAGCTGCCACTTTCTGTGCAGGAGTGGTTCAGGGCCTTGGGGCCTGACCACGCAGTCACTAAGGAACCCACTCACAAACTCAGGCTCCTTGAAGCCAGGCCAGCTAGGGGAAGGGAAAGAGCTGACTAACTTTTGTGCTTCCTGACATGCTCTATTTTAAAGTCCTCTCTCAGAATCCTGTATGTGCTGGAAGCCAGTGGGAGTGTCCAGCTTTCCAACCAATGAGGGTCATTGTTGGCCACATTGCCTTTTCCCCCACTTCTGGCTGCCATGTTCTGTAATGGGGCAAAGTCTCCTGTTATGTATACTCTGTACAAGCTCCCTTCTGCCAAGTCATGAGATGTCTGACTACCTTGGGAAATTTCCTTCCTCCTGTGGCCCCTCCTTTTGCAGGAATGGCAAACCACTTTTAATCTTCAATTCTGCCTTGGGATTTTCTCCCTGCCCTTTGCCTTCTCTCAGAGATTTGGCCTGAGCCATGTTACATCTTCCCTGACAAGTAGTTCCTAGAAATGGGACTACTGCCAGCTGAGGACTTGGCCAGGCCTTGCAATGCTCATATTCCTCCTGCCAGGGGCCAGCAGTGAGATCTCTGCTTGAAGATAATGAAGGCCCCAAACCAGCCTGTGTTCTGTGGGTACTACTGTGTGCCCAAACTTTCAAGGAAGACTCAGACCTGACTTCTGGACAAGCCTGAAAGAAAGATAGAAAGCATGCAGGTGGGCCTCATTCAGAGTTCTGTCAAAAGCAGAACCATGGTGGCCTGTGTCATTGACGTTTATTGAAAGATTTGGCTAGGTTCAGTCCACGTGAAGCTACCTGCTGCTTTTGGGTTGAATGTCCAAGCCCAGAGCCTGCAGGGCAGGCAGTTGAGGAAGGATGATGGACATGAAGTTCAGGAAGCAAAGACTAATGGAACACCCCATAAATGCACTGGACCCACAGGCACCAGCAGGAACTGCTTTGATCTCTAGTTGCAGAATCTGGAGTGGAAGATGCAGCAGACCCAGAGGGCTCTGCCAGCAGTTGACTACACTGGCCAAGTAAGCTGACTGGTCAGCAACAATGGTCTTCCCTGTTCTCTACAACAGCCTTCCATATGTAATTAAAATGTGGTCCTTGCTCTCTTGGAACAGTTCTGAGCAGAGAATTCTGAGAAGTAATCATTTCAGCTCAACTAAGGTGACAAAATATAAATCCACCCAACAGGCACCAATGATACAACCTAAGAAGTTATTTCTCCTACAAAGATAGAGTCCAGGAGCTCTAGGAATGCAACAATAGGGGATTCAAGTATTCCTTTAAAGAGTGGTGCAGGAGTCATAAAAAATCCATAGAGGTGGTAGCATCTGAGTTAGTATTGGAAATAAGATAGTATCCTGGACATGGGTCCTCAGATGCAGGCCCAGTGTACAGGGTCCTACACAGAGTCATAGACAGCCCAGTACAGACAGAGGCCAAGAACACAGACAGTGGCCACTCAGGGATGCAGAGATGAATCTTCTGCTTCCTTCCCCAGGGTACATAACTCAACATAAAAATGTTTTACAAGCCATGAAATATTCCACTCCCTTGTGTAAAATTAGTTTCTGGACTGGAATCATAGTATTTTTTAATATTATGTTTCAGATGGTCCATTTAAGGTCTTGAACTCCCTGTGATACTTTATTTTCCCCAACTTTTACTATATTACACAGATATTTGAAAATAAATAGGGCTCAGATATCCTTTCATTATTCATGAACTATAGCTGGTTTCAAATATGAAGGGATTATCTATTGCCTGCAGCCCAAATAATGTTGAACCTCCCTCTTTGTCTTCTCTCACTCTCTACCTCTCTCCTTCCCTCCATCCTCCTTTCCATCAGTCATTTCTTAATCTTTAATTTTCATTGTTTCCTACATACAAATAACAATAACAAGGCACATAAATCCAAAGAAAAGAATCAGGCACATTCTCATTAGACTATGACAAAATATCTGTCTTCTGAGCCTGTTACCTGTAGGTCCTGTCCATGAGCACACTTCATTGCACCTTGTGGTCTCAGTATGGAGTATAATTTGTACTATGCTTTATTTACTAGATAATATCACAAAGATATTTTTCATGTTGCCAAATTCTTTTCACTGCTATAATTTACAGAAAGGCTGTAGCTTTCTGGGAGTAGACTAACACCTGTTTAGGTGAGGAAAATCCTTGGTTGGTGCCTCATTATGAAGAGCTTTGGGTAAAGGAGTTTTAGCTTGACCATGATTCACAGAGATTTGCCCTGTAGACAGTGATAGTCAGTACAGGCAAAGTCTTTTATCATTCGTAGTTCAGCCTATTAACATGACTGAAGTAACTTGAGGAATTTTCTCTAAAAGAAAGAGGTAGTGATTGCAAATAACTCTGTAAAGGACATAGGGATGCTTCTGTTCTTTCAAGTTAGTGGTGTAGGTTTCTTTTGATATATTCCCAGAAGTGGGATCACTGGGTCAAAATGTAATGAGGGGAACTTCCCCTCAGAAATGGGGAGGGTAGAGAAAAGCCCAAAACAGTGCTAATATGTGTCAGCCTGGCAACCAGGAGGATGTGTGCAACACACACACACACACACACACACACACACACACAAAGGTGCACAAGGCTGGCACCAAAATCTAGGAAGGTGATTGATTGGGAGGGATATACCCTCCCATCCACTTCCACCATGTGGAGGATTATGGGGATGTCTTTATAAGGTGGAGCATGTGCAAATGCTATGCTTTTAATCACCCACCCCTGGCTGGTGAATGCATCCGGGGGCTGAGTTTCTTGATCTAGGGATCTAACTGGAGGAATTCCGAATGCCCTCTGCCATAGCATTTCAGGATCTGCCTCTCCAGGAGACAGCAGATTTCAGGTATGAGGGAAGAGGGGGAAGCTCAGGAGGAGGGTTGGAGGGAGGCTAGGATAGTGGGCTCAAGGAAGCCTGGGCCAGAAAAACCTGTACCCCTCTCCCAGGCAGGAAGTGGCATGGCTGCCACCCAATTATGGTCCATTCCTCTGGCTTGGGCCAGCAAGCCATGTGCCCCTTCTCCAAACAGGAAGCCATGGCAGCTGCTGCCCACCAGGACAGGCCATTTGGCAATGGCCCCAGTGTAGCTGGAGAGGAGCACTACAGTGTTTGGAG
>PVKM010017210.1:0-26111 GCA_004027735.1 Carollia perspicillata
TAGTCCCTTTGCCTCTCTCATCGTCATTTCCTATGATTTCTCAAAGATTCCTAACTGTCTCTATGCCTTTGGTGTGCCTCCCCCACCTCTCTGGGGGATCCTTGCTTAGATCCTCGTTATCTGAATTGATGAAAAATTTTCAATGAGAGTTGCCCATTTCCCTACCCTCCTTTCTTTTAGAGAGAGGGGAAGGGAGAGAGAAAGTGAAGGACAGAAACGCCAGCGTGAGAGAGAAACATCAATTGGTTGCCTCTTATACATACCCTGACCTGGGATGGAACCCACAACCTAGGCATGTGCTGTGACTGGGAACTGAACCAGTGACCTTTTGCTTTTCAGAACACTCAGCCAACTGAGCGGCACTTCCCTGATAATTGGGCCTTGACATGGGTCAAGGTCCTGACAGTGGCCAGGTCTAGATGAGAGGGTGAGAATGTCGTCTGGGGTCTCGTGCCCACTCATGCATGGTCTGGGTCAAGGCCAGGAGGCATGGCCAAGTGGCATGCAGGCACTTTGAAGCACTGTCCTCACCTGCAGGGACTCTTGAACAACTCTGCCGGTAAGGGACCTCCAAAAATTCACGGAGACTGGATTTCCTGCTAACCCTAGAAGCAGAGTGGGGTGCAGCTTGATGTAATAGAGTAGAAGAAAGCGGCTTGTCGTCCCTCATGAGTATCTCAGAGCTAAAATATACTGTTGCATAAACTTTCTTCTCTTCTGGATGAAAAATCATTTTCACCTACAGAGCAAACAAAGGGAAAGAACCAGGACTGAGTATCTCTGTCTTCACCAAGCTGTCTTTGGCCATCAGGCCACCTGCCAAGCCAAGCTTCAAAGCTTCTGGGCTTTATGCTTTCCAGAATCTCATCTCAGAATTTGCAATACTCTGTCCTGTGTGCCGATTCTCAGCTATATGCTTTGATCTTACACATTCATTCAACAGAGAGTTCCCAGGTGCCTGCTGCATGCCAGGCACTGGGTAACTGCGGCTACAGCACCCAACACAACAGGGAACACCCATCCACCCAGCCTTCATGGCTCACAGTCTGCCAGGAGACAGACACAAAACAAGACAAACATGTAAGATAGTTGGTATGCTAGAGGGCAGTGCCTGCTGCGGAGGAGAGCAAACAGAGAAGGGAATTGGTGCTGGCATGTGAGGGACTGGGGAGTTGAGGTTTGAACTAGTGCGCTGTGGAAAGGTGTGAGTCACCTCAAATGTGCAGGAGGTGGGGAGCAGGCCACGCAGCTGCCCAGGGAGCGATGTTCCAGGCGGACAGAACTGCAGGCCAGAGCTACAGTGTACTTGCTTATTCAAGTCAGAGTGACAAGAGCCGAGAACTGGAACCTGTCCTACTAACATCAGAGTTTCCCAGAGGACCTGCTAGTTTCCCCTGCTCGGTGTCAGAGTAGACCATCCCGGACTCCGATGCAGGAATGCGTGGGGGGCCATGAGAGTGAGTGGGCAGGCCTCTTCGTCCCATACTAGGCAGCCCCAGATGGCTATGCTTACCAAGTTCTCGAAATCAGGCCACCCCCTACGATTGCATTCATTTATTACAGACATAGCTGCCTAGCTATGGCCCATCGCACGGCCACGAATAAAACATTTTCCATCCTGACCTTATGGGCATGAGGAGGCCAGGAATTGAAGCAATTGTTCTGATAAAGAACATAAGCATTAAGGGGACACACAGAGAGATCCGGGCAGTTTATGGTGGGAAACAACGTCCAAGCCCCATCCTGCAGAATGGACAGGAATGAGTGGACCGGGCAAAGAGGTGGGGAGAGTGTTCTGCACAGCACGCCCACAGCGCCACAGGTGTCTGCACACAGCCAGGATACTCTGGGCTGTTGTGGTGTCCTGAGGGGCTGAGGCTGTGGGATTTCTGAGGGTGATGGGGGTGAAAGATGGCAGAGAGGTGAAAGTGGTGGTCAGCATGGCCCTGGTCAAGTCTGGCCTTGTCCAGGAAGACTGCGTTCTAAATGGAGTGGGAGTTATTGAGCCATCTGGCCAGGGGAGTAACATGGTCTGGTTGGCTCTCTCTGGTGACATAAGGTAAAAAGATTGGAGAGAAGCTCAACATGCAGCAGCATGGCCCATGGGAAATGGTGGTGTCCTGTGCTTGGGTGGCGTCACAGGCTCAGAGATGAGTGGACAGACTCAAGCTCAGGCACCAGGTCTGTGGGGCACAGCGTTCATGTGTTATCTGGTGTGAGGGAGAGGGAGGAGTTAAAGGTGACACCCAAGTGTCTGGCTTGAAAACAGTGGGTGGTGGCCATGCACCAATAGCTGCTCTCTCCTGAACTCGCAGTTCTAGTTCAAGTTTCCTGCAGGCAGAGACCGGGCAGTGGGTTTGCCACTCTGGATTTCCGAGGGGAGTGCTTTTGGAAGGAGGGCTGTGGAGGGAGTAGGACAAGGCGGGGTAAGCTATGCGAGGGCGCGATCTCAGCTGGAGACCAGCTACACGGGGAGCTCTGGAGTGTGAGCTGCACCTGGGTAGGTTACACCTTGAGACATGGCAATGACTCTTGTATCCCATGTCAGCCTGTCATTGGCTGTAGGCTGTCCAGGGTGGGGGTGGGGGGATGCTTCTAAACTACCCCCTGCTCATGCCAAAGACAGTTCTCCCAAGAAGGGGACATCTATGAGTCCATACCAGCCGACAGTCTCAGGTGCTAGGGCACAGGGGGACAGGTGCACAGGCCAAGTGGAAGGGACTTGACAGGGGCATCCACTCTACCCCCAGGCTCTTCTCATCTTCTGTTAACTGGGAAACCAGATAACCAAACTGACTTGGGGGATGTCGTGGTCTGAATGTTTTTGTGCCCCCCAAACTATACATAGAAATTCTGATCCCCAAGTTGTTGGTATTAGGAGGTGGGGCCTCTGGGAAGTAATTAGGGCATGAGGGTGGACACCTCAGGAATAGGATGAGTGCCCTTATAAGAGGCACCGCAAAGAGCTCCCGGCCCCCACCCTGAGAGGACATGGGACTGCAACCAGAAGAGGACGCTCACCAGAAACCAGCCAGGCCAGCACCTCCAGTCTCCAGAGCTGGGAGAATAAGTTTGTGTTGCTTATAGGCCACTGAGGTGTCATACTTTGTTTCAACAGACGAGAGATTCACCAGTGAAGGCAAATTGCTCTGACTGGGGGTCTGCTTCACTTGCTAGTGAGTGATGTCACAACTCTGGCTTTAGAAATCTGAATTTCTACTTCTGAAGGTTTTTCTGCTTCCCATCTACTTTTGTCTGTGTTCTAGTTGAGGTCCCTGGTACAGTGAGTTCCGGATATGTGAACTGTTTGGAGCCGAATGGGCTGTGCCAGTGTACCTGCAGGAGGACCCTTGTCTCAGTCTATGCGAACGGCACCCTCAGGAGCTCAGGCAATGGTGCAGCCTGCACAGCCCTACCCGTGGGCCCAGGGGTGTTCTGGATTGCCACTCGAGCAACGCACAGGAACGCCACCCTCTGTTAGCTCCTGGCAATGGCACTGTTTCCGGCTAAAGCGGAGCTGGCAGGGTAGTGGGAAGGGGCTGCGGGGCACGGAGCCCCCCAGGCTTGCTGTCCTGTGAAACCGCCCAGCATCAAACACGGGTTACAAAGTCCCAAATGCCCTGCAGGAGGGAGGCTCCTGGCTCCCTCCCACGGTATGCAATGTGTGCCCGTGACCTTGTCCCCCAGCTGGACCGTGGCTCTTTCACAACATTGCTGGGATGTGTCCAGGTTGCTGTGGAAACATGTGGGGGCTCTACTGTCAAATCCCAGACCGCTCAGACACGCTGCAGAATAAACAGGATTGACAGGCCAAGTGCCTGTTTCTGCGCGTGGCTCGCAGGAAAGGGCTGGGAGGGACACTGCCTAGACCCGGGTCTGTTGCTGGGAGACAGTGCCTGTCCCTCCCTCAAGGAAGCCGTGCTCACTCATGGGACTCGCTCACTTCGTGGGAGCTGGGAAGGGAGTGAAGGGGCATGGGGGGAGGAGGGATCGGGAAGACTGTTCACTCGGGTCTTCCGCACCCACTAGCCACCCCCTTTTCAAACAGGGATGATCCCCGTGCCCTTACCATGGTCGTCCTTGGGCTTGGATGAGAGAATCTATATGGGCAAGTGCTGAGCCTGACGCCTGACTCCTGTGCCCCTTAAATGACAGCTGGTGGGGGCAGCAGGTAAACCGCCTTTCCACCCAGAGCCTGGTGCCTTTTGCAGATTCACGGTGTCCTTGATGGCACTCAGTGCTGGGCGCTTGGTAAACATTGGAGACTCCGCTTCTTCCGAAGGGACTGTGCTCCCCTGAAGAGCTCGTCCCTTGACACCCCCTCTCATGATTGCCTCTTCAGTTCCCCCGCCGTGCTCCCACGCTACACAAGGGCACAGCCTGTGAACACCTTTAATCTGCGTAACTGTGATTTCTTTTGTGTACTCCTCTTCATGTGCCAAAATGGGAGATAGAAAATGAACTCCAGCCATACATGATCATTGTAGAAAAACTAGATAATACGGATAAGCAACAACCAGAATCCTAATCAAGATATTCCAAATTTCCCACCCAGAGACAACCACCGTAACATTGATTCCAAGTTCTTCCCTTGTAAGTGTAAGTCCTTGTTCTTTAAATTGCTTTTCCAACGTGTATATGCTGAACACCCTTCCAAATAACTAAAGATAAAACTGTAATGCACAGCACCATTTAAAACGGCTATGTAGTGCTCTTATATAGAACATATTTTGCGTATATTTATATAGAACCTATTTCCATCATTTGGGAGGCTTGGATAGGTTTTCTGCTATAAACAGCACTGTAGTGTGTAATCTAGTACGTCTGTCTTTGTGCATTTATCCACCTGTTTCTCCAGAGCTAACCCCCGGAAGCAGCATGGTACAAGGTGCGCCTCGTTTGGAGGCTTTTGTTGCGTGCGGCTGAGTTCCCCTGCAGGTGTATGTATTTACGGTCCCTCCAGTCTGAGAACAAGGGTCATTGTCCTCACACTCATGCCAACACTGGTTACTAGTGCCTCAAAATTTTTTTCCAATCCAATATATGAAAAATGCATTCTCATCATATTTTCTTCCATTCTTGTGATCGCATATGAGATTTATCACTTTGACGCTTATTGGCCATCTGTTTTTCTTATTTTATTAAATGCTTCTTCATTACGATTCTTAGCCATTTTCCCATGAGGGTGTTTCTCATTCTTGGTTGCCTTACACGGGCTTTCTGCCTACGCTCTTACACGCGGAATATTCCCCTCAGTGTGGGGGAGGAATTCCGTATGAACTCTGGTGGTGGAAGTGCTGTGAGGCCAGGCTCCCTCTGGGAGGCCTTTAAAGGAGAGAGGTTGCTCCCGGCGGAGTTGGGGGCCTTGTGTTTTTTGTCCAAAACGGCACTCACAGAGAGGACTGAGACTGAGGGGCAGCAGGCTCCACCATCGGCCTCGGCCAGACACTGGGTCCAGAAGCCGTGAGTCGGGAGCTGGGCAGCGCTGCACTTCCTCCCGTCGGCCACCCCTCTGGTCCTCAGACAAGCGACGTCAGTGTTGCTCAGAAGCCTCTTAGCAATGCTTAGATCCCGGCCCAGGAGACTCAGAAGCACTGGTAAATATACAGACATAAAATCTACCACTTTAATCATTTTAAGCTGTAGGGTTCAGTGGCATTAAGTACATTCACATTGTTATACAGCCACCGGACTTTTGCGTCATCCCAAACTGAAACTCTGTACCTATTAAATCGCATCTCACCATTTCTCCCTGCCCCTCGGGCCCCGGCAACCACCATTCTAATTTCTGTCTCTGTGAATCTGACTACTCTGGTACCTCATGGAAGTGGAATCACACGGTACTTGTCCGTTCGTGTCTAGCTTATTTCACTGGGCATAGTGCCTTCACGTTTCATCCACGTTGCAGCCTGGGACACGGTTTCCTCCCATTCTAAGGCCAAATAGTATTCTACTGCGTGTATTTGTATGTGTGTCATGTTTTTTTAGTTTATTATAAAGTGTGCTTTATTTTAAGAAAATTTTTAATATAACCAACAATACTGAAAATAATGTAACTGGCATTTATGGCCTCAGTCACAGTTCTTTATTAAATAAGCTTTTTATGTTTTTGCTATTCCATAAATAGTAACAATCAGCTTATGCAACAAAATAGGTACTCTAAAAAAGTGAATAAAGAATACAGAATGATGAACTAAAAGTCTGGGGTTCTGTGTGGTTTTTATTAACATAGCTTTAAAAATAATATTAAATAGAAAACAACTCATCTTCATAAAGTAAGCTCTCTTCCTACAAGAAAGTTTGCAAAATTGTTGGTGTTTGAAAATGTGGCTGAAGTTATACTTTACATATTTTAGCTTCTTATATATACATTACTTGGTTAACATGTTTTAACCATATTTTCACTGTACAAGTAAGACCATAAACATTCTCTAATAAAACCACACTAGCCACAGAATAATTTTACCTATGTATATATGTCTTCAAAATGTCCCAAAATGCAATTGCTCATTTAAAAGTGAACTGGTTACAATGAATTGTTCTAGACTTTGAGGTCAGGTAGGCTAGAAATATAAGGCTATATTGCTTTGGTTGACTATAATTCATCTTATGGAGCCAATAATATGTGTATCAGTTATCAATGAAAATTTATTCTGGTTGAGATCATTCTTCACTTTATGAGTCTACATTAAAGCAACTGGAAAGGCCTAATGGTACATTTAGAATGAGCAGAGATTCCTTTTATCTTTGCATATGATTTTGCTTATAAAAATTTACTTCTACCACCTGAAGGAACCCCATGGGAGCAGATGTCTGAAAGAATGTATTGGGAATACCAAGAGAAGAATAAAGAAATATCCTGTGGGCATGTTGATAAGGACCCCAAATTATTTTTGGTATAGAGTTTTTATAGTATATGGTATATACAATCTTAGACCTTTAGAAGACAATAAGTAAATTTAAATAGCTTTTTAAAAAACTTTGTGACATTAAATGTGAAACTAAAATTTTTAAAGATAAAGAACACAGAGAATTGTAAATGAAAAAGGAGGCAGAGATATATACTTTACACAGGGGTGTCCAACTCATTTTCACCAGGACCACAGCAGCCTCGAGGCTACCTTCAAAGGGCCGACTGTAATTTTAGGACTGTGTAAATGTAACCACTCCTTAATTAGGGGCAAGGAACTTGGCACTGCCGCCGGTGCGAGGCCAGATAAAACAAGGTGGAGGGCCGGATTCAGCCCTCGGGCCTTGTGTTTGCCACTGTGCCTCATGAGGAAGAAGTGTTAATGATCTGTCATCTGAAAAAGACTTTCCCCCATTACAAAGACTAAATTGCCTGTTCATAAAACTACTGGTTACTGACATTATGCCAGTGAAGTCAAAATGCACTTTATTGCAAAAATATAAAAGGTTCTTAAATTGCATGTGATGTTTTATACCATTTCACCACTAGACCAAGGCTAGCACATAACTTATCAAGCCAGAAAAACTTTAAAACAAAAATGATTAAAATTGTACTATATATATATATATATATATATACATATATATATAATGAATTACAAAAAGAACGAAATCATGCTATATAGCATGATTCATTGCCAAGTTCCCTCTTACATGGGCATAGTCATTGACATATCAATCTAAGTCAAAACAAACATAAATCACCTATGATAACATCCTTTAATTATCTTTGTAAGCACAGATACTTTCAGTATATTACAAGCACTTGAGAAAAACTTTCAGTCAATTTTGGGGAGTAAAAAATCATTTCATTAGGGACTTCTGGTCAAGATGGAAGTGTAGGTAGCCATGCTTTGCCTCCTCACACCACCACAGAAAGAATTACAACCAGATCTTAAAACAAATAACACCCAGGACCATCAGAAAAATCGAGCTGTGTGGAAGTCTGACAACCAAAGATTTAAAGAAGCCACATTCATCCAAATGGGTAGGAGGGGCCTAGTGATGGAGACCAGTGGAGAGGTGGTATGGTGTTGAGAGGCAGTGGCACTGGAATGGATGCTCTCACATTCACGTGTGGTAGATAAAAATCAGGAGGAATACCTTGGGAGCAAGTGACCCCAGCCCCAGGACAGACTACACAGCCTAGGGTTCCAGCGCCACAGAGATAAATCCCATTACCTGTGGCTGTAAAAATCAGTGGGGTTTGGGGTGGTGGAAGAAACGGCCAGATTTTTGCCACTTAAAGTGCCTGCACAGATTTAGAATGTACACAAACCTACCCACTCTGGGTTTCACTACCAGGGTGGCAGCTGTAAGGGTACCAGTCACATACAGGAAGTGGGTGGGGTGACTGGAAATGGGGCAAGTGACAATAAAACCTCCAGCACTTGTCCCCTCTCTAAGTGCTCCCCCGACGCAGAGGCAAAAAGTGGTTAAGTGGCTTGCCCATTCTGGCAATTACCTAAAGCTCCACCCCACACAATTTACAGGTATTTTTCTACATAGGCCATGCTACTAAGACAGGAGGCAAAAGCAGCTCTATCTAATACATAGAAACAAATACAGGGAGGCTGCCAGATTGAGGAGACAAGGAAATATGGCCAAATGAAAGAACAGAACAAAATTTAAGAAAAAGAACTAAATGAAATGGAGATAGCCAATCTATTAGATGCAGAGTTCAGAACACTGGTGATCAGGATGCTCAGAGAACTCAATGAATATGGCAACAATGTAAAGGAAAGAAATGAAGGTTACACTAAGTGAAATAAAGAAAAATCCAAAGGGAGCCAACAGTGTAGGAAAGGAAGCCAGGATTTGAATCAACAATTTGGAACATAAGGAAGAAATAAACATTCAACCAGAACAAAAATTTTTAAAAAGAATTCAAAAAAACAAGAAGACTCTGGGACATCTCCAAAAGTCCCAACATCTGAATCATAGGGATGCCAGGGGAAGAGGAAGAGCAAGAAATTGAAACTTATTTGAAAGAAATAATGAAAGAAAACTTCCCTAATTTGGCAGAGGAAATAGACATACAAGTCCAGGAAGCACAGAGTGTCCCAAACAATTTGACCCCAAACAGGACCACACCAAGACACAGCATAATTAAAATGCCAAAGGTTAAAGATAAATAGAAAAATATTAAAATCTACAAGAGAAAAATCAAAGAGTTACCTACAAAGGAGTTCCCATAAGACTATCAGCTGATTTCTCAAAAGAAACTTAGCAGGTAAGAAGGGGCTGGAAAGAAGAATTCAAAGTCATGAAAAACAACAACCTACAACTTAGATTACTCTATCCAGCAAAGCCATCATTTAGAATGGAAGGGCAGATAAAGTACTTCCCATACAAGGTAAAGCTAAAGGAGTTCATCATCATGAAACCATTATTACATGAAATGTTAAAGGAACTTATTTAAGAAAAAGAAGATAAAAACTATGAACATCAAAAAAGTAATAAATTCACAAATATCAACAACTGAATGTAAACAAACAAACAAACAAAAAAACCAAGCAAACAACCAGAACAGGAATAAAATCATAGGCATGGAGATCATTTGGAGAGTTATCAGGTGAGAATGGGACGGGAGAGCATGGGCAAAATGGTGCAGGGAATAAGAAGCACGATTGGTAGGTACAAAATAGACAGGGGGAGGTTAAGGATAGTGTAGGAAGTGGGGAAGCCAAAGAACTTACAGGCATGACTTACGGACATGAACTGAGGGGGGAGTGGTTGCTGGAGGGAAGGGGGTACTGGGCAGAGGGGGTTAGTTAAAAGGGAAAAAAGTGGGACAACTGTAATAGCACAGTCGATGAAATACACTTAAAAAATAAATAGCTGAAACCCCCTCCAAAAGAAAATCATTTTATCAGTATGTCAATATTTTTACGATTTCCTCTTTAGAAAGTGATGTTAAAGCCTATTGCTTATTAAACCACTATAGTTTACTGATACATTGTAAATGTAAAAAAAAGGAAAAATATGGGGATCACAGAAAATGCTTGGCATCTACACAAACACATTCTCAGTAATCAAGTCCCCACTGTGTAATTTTGTTACTATAGGTCTTCTTGCTCCATACCTTCAGGCAGTGGGTTCAACAATAGACATACTTTTTCCAAACAGGGAAACTGACTGTTCTCCATAGGTGGTGATGTTCCTTTGCATACTTTCCATGGCAGGTCCTTAACGCCTTTCAAATGCTTGCACATCCATGGCTTGTTTTTCATCGTGGTTTTTACTTCCCCAGATTGTACAGTGAAAAAAGGCTCAGCCAAGTCTCCCTGAGCATTGACTTGTTCTCCATCGTTATATACTTGGGTGCCTATCACGTCTACCATGTTTAGGGGTTCAGAAACTTCCAAAGATTTAAGGAGTGGCAGTGACTCAAGAAAACTTTCATACATTTTTCTCTTTTTGCCATTATTTTTTACAATTATTCTCCTGAAGGTTACCCCGTCCAAACCCCACAGGGCACCAAGACAGCAGCAGTGACGCAGCTGCTCTGGTGTAACTGCGCATTGAGGCCTCCACAACGCCGAGGGCTGTCGTAGTTACCAGTACATCTCCCAACACCATCGCATTTTACATAGACATCAAACGTCCTTCTACTGATTACATACAAGCTGTCACTGTCATAACCTTGCTCAATTACACGCTCCCCTTCTTTGACTCATTTTTCAAACGTGGCATCTAGTACTTGAGACATTTGCTCCCAGTCCAGGTTCTTAAACAGCAGGACGTCTTTGCAAGCCTCTTGCAATTGATTCTTTTGATCGTCGGCTTTTGTGTGTATAATCCTGGACTCTACGTCATCTCCTTCATCAGGATTATAAAGTTCTGCACATACAGAGGCACACCTCGTGAATCGGTTTATTACTGGAGCATTGAGCACCCCTGTATCCGCTGCCTCCTCTCCCTCTTCCCGCTCCTGGTTCTTGGAGTCGGTGTGCAAGGGCTCCTCCGCAGGGAAGTGACCTCCTTGTTGGGGGAGCCTCCCCCAGCGCCGGAGCCCGTGTTCCCCCAGGTCCTGCCCTCATGGCCTCAGCCTCGCTGCCTTTGCGCTCATTCTCCCGTTCAGGCACGTGAAGTGCTGCAGTGCGAACTCCAGCAGGTCCTCCAGCTGGTGCCTCAGCACCTCCACGGTGAAACCCTGCAGCAGCTCTGCCAGTCCCTTCGGAATCCTGATGCTCACCCAGCTTTCCAGGCAGTGGGCGCCTGCGCACCGCCCTCACCCCCTCCGGGGACTGGCCTCCCGCTCCTGCGGCCTTTCGGGGACTGGCCTCCCGCTCCTGCGGCCTTTGAGCAAGCGCGGAAAGTGCGGGAAGTGCTACCCGCTGCGAGTGAGGCCTCCTGGGCCTAGGCCTTTCTGCGGCCCCAGCACTCGGCTGCTTGGTGCGGGAGGGCGGCTGAGCGGGCGGAGGGCTGGCAGCACCTCTGGCTCCTCCCGCTCCCGCAGCGGCCGCCCGTATATCGCATTTTGTCTTTCCATCTGCTGATGGAGCTGAATACATTTTGAGGAGCAATATGCACAGCATTCACTTGGGAAGTGGTTAGACGCAGAATTCAGTGACTATTTCTGGAAAGAGACTCAAGGCTCTGCAGCAAGCCTCTGGACCACCTGCCCTACAAGTCAGGCCAATGCTTCATTCTCTTGGAAAAAGTCAGAGCACCAAAGGCTGATCTCAGCGAGTAGGTCCCATATATTTTACAAGAAGCTTTTAAAAATGCAAATTATCCATTCTTCCCTTTCCAGCCTGGTCCACTCTCCACCCATCATACCATCTGACAGGGCTGAGCAGGTCTGAGTGGGTCTGAGTGCCTCTCCGCCACAGCCAGGCCTCCGCTGGCCCTGTTCCCAGCTCCCAGCAGGCTTCTCACCTGCTTCAACGAGCAAATCCTGTTTTTATCTGTTATATGTATTTGACTTCTCTCATTTGGAACAAGGATCCTGAGGCTAAACGCCTGTAGTCTGCATTCATTCGTTCGACAAAGATATATTGAGTGTTACTCTGTGCAGAGCACCGATCTTTCTAGGTGGGGAGGGGAGTAGGGCAGAGAACAAGAGAGACCTGAACCCCTGCTGTGTTAGCCTTTGTGCTGGTAGGGACACAGATATTAAACAAGCTAAACATTGGCTAGGGATTCACATTAAGCATGACAAATAACTCGGAGGGGGGAGATAGGAATTTGGGGGGTAATGTTGACATTTTGTAGAGGAAGCCCAGAGCAGTCTTCACTAGGAGAGAGCAGTGGGTAGAGAGATGTGAGGGAAGGGAGGGAGCCAGTCGTACCGGTGGCTGAGAGGCTCGCGCCAGGTGGAGAGAATAGCAAATACAGAAGTCCTGAGGCAGGAGCCTGCCGAGCGCATCCTAGGAGGCCAGAGTGAGGGGATGGTGTGAGTGAGGCAGAGGAGGGAAGAAGACGAAGCCAGAGGGTAGCAGGTTAGGTCCTGGAGGCTCTAGTATTGTCCAGTGGAAATATTACAGCCATGTGTGTACTTTTCAGTTTTCCAGTAACAATCCTAAGAAAGCAAAAAGAAACAAGTGAATTTAATTTAATTTTTAATTAAATGTACTGAGGTGACATTGGTTAATAGGGTCATGTAGGTTTCAGGTGTACATTTCTATGATGCATGATCTGTGTGTTGCATTAAAAGCCCACCACCCAAAGTTAAATCATTCATTTTTTAATCCTCCCTGAGAATACATTTATTAATTTTTAGAGAGAGAGGGTGGGAGAGTTTCTCTCTCATTAATGTGAGAGAGAAACTTCGATCAGTTGTCTCCTATACTCGCCCAGACCGAGGACCAAACCTACATCCTAGGTATACGCCCTGACTGGGAATTGAACCTGCAATCTTTGGGTGTATGAGATGATACTCCAACCAATTGAGCCACCCAGCCAGGGCAAATTGTTAACTTTTATATATTTTATATAACCCAATGTATCTACAATATTATTTCCATATGTGGTCAATATATAAAAATTATTGATGGGATATTATTTTACTTTCTTGGTATTGTTTCTGAAGTCCATTGTACATTTCACACTGATCGCACATCTCAATTTTGACTAGACACATCTTAGGCACTCAGTAGCCACGTGTAATTAGTGGCCACCGCCGTGGGCAGCAGAGTCTAGGACGTGCGAAGACCTCGCCGTTTCCCCTGTGGTATTCTAAAATGCAGGCTTTGTTATCGCTCAGGCATGGCAAGGCCCACAGATCAGGAGATCACTTCTGCTGCAAAGCTAGTTGTCACATTCACAGTCCCCAGAGAAGAGGGCACACCACACCACAAGGGCCACACAAGGACACGCCGGGGTCAGTCAGGAGGCGGAGGGGAAGGGGGAAGCTGAGCATGAGGCTTTGTTGCGGTTTCCATGGAAAGGAATTAGGGAGTAAGGGCAAGCAGGCACAGGGTGGGCTAATTTGCAGACCTATCAGTGGACTCTGGGGCCTTGGGCTGCCTCTGGTTGTCTGGCCTGGCCCTGGGCTGATTAGGGCAGGCAGGTAAGTGACCTTGAGGGTAAGAGGTCCACAGAGGAGGTTTGGCGGTGCCAACCCTAGACTGGTTGATTTGGGTATAAAAGGCACCTCACAGGACACCCTAGGAGGGATAGTCTCTCCAGAGTCATCAAGTCCCCAAGAATCAACGCATCAGAAAGACAAGGTCAACGTAGAGGGAGATAGTTGCTGCAGAGCTGGAGCCAAGAAGGGGTGTGAACCCGTAGTGCTGTTTGAGGGGAGATGAAAGGGGACAAGGGTGGAAACCAGGACAGCTGGGGGGCTGCCGCAGTGCTCTAGCGAGAGGAGGGGGCTTAGGTAGAGATGGAGGCTCTGGGGGTGGGGGAGGCATCTGAATTCTAGACAGACAGACCTCAAACATGATTCCTTACCTAAGCACCTGGATGCCGAACTACGTGAGAGTTGGCCCTTCAGTGTACCTTTGAGGGCCAGTAGGAAAACACATTGCTGAAATACTTACATGTTCAATAAAATTCCAGCGCGCGTAGACGGTGAAGTAATCCTGAAACAGACCCAGAGTCATTCTCCGTTGGCTCCTCACCACTCGGAGGGTCCCTGGGCCAGGCTGGCTGGGTCATTGTGTTTCCCGGGTGGGAGTTTGGGTTTAGAAGCGGGGTCTGTCCACAGAGCAGGTCAGGGTCCAGAGCTGGTGCAGTACCAGGGCCAGCTGATCCCCTCGACTCCCGTGCACCTTCACTGACAGGATGTCCCAGGGCTTCCCTGCAGAAAGACTGCTGCTGAGGGAGCCCCTGGTCCTTCTGTGCCTCTCTGAGGCAACTTCTTCTACGCGAAAGTGCTGCCTGGCCCAGGGTCCACCTGTCAGGAGTCAGCGGGCTCCTGGGTAACGGATCCCTCACTTTATCCATCACCTTCATCCCAGCATCCAGCTGGGAGATCTTAGAATTACTTTTGCATATTTTCTTCACAAGCTCAACAGCATGCTTTTCATTTTCCCAGCGTCCGGCCTCCTTCACGGCTTGTCGCCAACTCCAGCCCAGCTGCGCGAAGCACAGCAGGTGGCGGGGACATTTGCCCCCTGCCTTCGAAAGGATGGTGAGTCGAGGCAGACTTAGAGCTCACAGAGGCATGCAGTTCAGGTAGGAAGATTGTGTCAAACAAAACCACCGCTTTCCTGGAAAGCAGGTGACTGGATGGAGACTCCTTTTTTTTTTAAAACCAGGTGGGCTTTTAAAGCAACGTGGCTGACCTGTCAGCACCTGTGCCAGAAGTCAGAGACTGCAGGGAGGCGCTGCTCAAAGTAGCCCCTGAGAAGTTGCCCTACTTGGAAGATTTCCCTGTTCTCGGAGCACGTCTGGAACTCACTTCCCCTCAGTGGTGGCCTTCAGAGCCCATTTAAGGCATGTAGGAAACCCCATCTCATTTTGGGGAACCAAAATAATGGTGTTTGATTTCATATATTAACTACCAGATTTGATTTTGAATGTTTGTTGCTTTCTGAGCCCATTTTTAAAAATCAAAAAGGCCCAAGGCCTGAAAGCAATTATATTCAAAGTCTGCCAATATATTCAAGTCATTACTTCATCACTGAGGTAAGATCATTCCAACTGAATATGTATTTAACCTCTCACTGAAAAGCTATTTGTGGAAAGATTATTCTGAATTTACAAACAGAAAAGTTTATAACTCATGCATGACGGATACATATCCAGGACCTGACCACCCCGCAGTGTGACCAGAGCTGTCCACCACAGCACGTGGACTTTCCTGTCATCACACATTGTCCCCATTTGACCATGTGTGTTCCATCCACACCTTCTCCGCTCCTACCCTGCACTTCTCCCTCTGCTCCTCTTACCACTGGTTCTTGCACGTGGCCACGTGTAACTCCTGCAGAAAACACGCCCCGTCCAGCAGGCAGCCTCCCTCCCCTTGGGTCTATGCAGCTCACGATGGTGCCCTCTTGAGCTATGCACTTGGGCTTCAATTCACGAATGTACCCTATGATGACCACGGCAGTGACTGACTCTGCAAGGCCCACTGGACCACAGCACCATCCAAGATGACTCATTGGCCTGAATTCCTGAGTCAGACATGGCCACAAGGTCTCCTTCTCAGGCAAGAGTCCTACCTTTCAGGGAAACATTTCTGTGTCTGCTGCCAACTAATAATCATTACTTACACTGTCTGGATGTTCAAAATCCCAAATGCCATAACTGAATTTTAGAATGGACATCAATCTCTTAAAGTTGGACTAGTGTCAAATTCAAATCTGCAGGTACATTTACCACACTTAAACGTGCCTCTCCACCCACCAGGCCAGGGAAGTGTGAGCAAGCCCTGGGTGAGCAGGACCCCCCACAGGCTTCTGTGAGCAAGCGGGTTCAGCATGTTTGTGTTTGGGAGGAGGGCAAGCTGTTGGTGACCGTGAGCTCACAACAAGTGGCCAAGAAGAGTTCAAGGGTAGACACCAAGGTCAGCATGGAAGACTTGAAAGACTTAACCATGGAAAGGGGCGGGGCCAGGAACCATCAAGTCAGGCCCCAGCACACAAGACTTGAAAAATTATCTTAGGATGTGCTCTGTATACCTAGGACACCTCATAGTGTCAATTGTGGGTGTTCGCCCAACGGGATCTTGTCCGTTTCTGACAGTAATCATCGCTCTCCCAAGGGCTAGAGTTCATTAAATCACGGCCACACCTCTCTTCCTTGACGAAGTGGTAACTGAGGAGGCAGCCTAAACTGGGTAGCCTGAATATATGCCCCTTGCAGATAATCTTAGATTTCCCATACTGGTGGACGGGTATAAGAGGTATACGACAGAATATTGACGTGTATTTAGGTATTACTTTGTAATGCATTAAATGAATTTTCTTCCCTCCATAGATCTGTCTTTTTTTCATGTTTTACCAAGCTGTGTGTTATCCCTTTTTGCATTTCATGAGCACACATCAGCGACAAAGGCTCTGGGCAATGCGGGGAAACCAGCTCGATGCTTCGTGGCTGAACAGCGCATGGTGTACAGTAGACGTGTCAACTGGTCTCACAGTGAGTATGAACATTTTGTCTACTGGTCATATCAGGCCTTAAAACTGACCTTCTCTCCCCCCTCTTTTTCAACAAGCATATTCTTCATTCCTTAACTCTCTTTACCTACCCTTTAATTTTCTCACTTGCTTTTTGGTGTTTTCCTTTTCAGCCCAGCTATCAGAAGGTATGGACATCCTCCCTTCTTTCCCCTCGTTCCTCGCCCTCGGTTAATCTCCCACCAGTCCTCCATGAAACTGCCGGCCTCGAAATCCAGTCTAAAACCAGTGATCACTGTCTTCCTGCTGCTTGTCTGGTTTAGATCATTTATTGCTTTGGAATGTAGGAAACTTTTTCCCCATTCACCAGAAGCTAAAGTTCAATTTTATTTTTAAAGCATTTTATTTTTATTTATTTTTAGAGAGAAGGGAAGAGAGGGAGAAAGAGAGGGAGAGAAGCATCAGCGTGAGAAACTTCAATCGTTTGCCTCTTGCACTCGCCATAAACCGGGACGAGCCAGCAGCCCAGGCATGTGCCCTGCCCAGGAATCGACCTTTCACTTTGCAGGACGATGCTCAACCAACTGAGCCGTGCTTGTTAGGGGAAAGTTAAATTTTAAAATTAAAATTTAGTGTTCTGAGAAAGTAATCGTGGCTATATGCACAGATTACCAGGTTGTCCATCACAACATTGTCTAGAATAGAAAAACAATGAGAAGAAAAGTTAAAATCCATCCATAGATGCTTAATTAAATTGAGTTCTTAGAGTATTAAAAGTTATACAAATATAATATTTGATGATGTGGTAAGTTGTTTATAATATATTGTTAGTAAAAAAAAAAGGTTAAAATCAGTATATAGAAGATGATCCCATCTTTGCAAATGAACCAAAACTACTCATCTCTAGTCATAGAAAGAAAAAACCCCAAAGTGAATAAGAAATAACAAATGTTAATGGGATCAGCTCTGGGTACAGAAGAATCATGCTTGAGTTTTATTTCCTTAATTTTCTTATCTATATATTTTCTTAAAAAACACAAATGAGTTTGAAATGATGACAGTTTTAATTTTTTAATTTGAATTTTCAATGAATGGAAACAGAGTCTGACGCGAGACTAGAAAGAGGCAGACAGGGAAGCAAACACTCCGGTGGAGAGAGGGCACAGGCAGCATGTGTGCTCCGTGAGGAGGCCCTGCCTGACCCCTTCCCCGGGTGCCCACGGGAGCTTTACCTAAGGTAGATGGCAGTCAACCCTCCCCTTGGCAGGGAGGATACAAGTTTAAGGAAGAGATGCTCAGAGATACACCGAACATTTTCCTTTCATCTGTGGGGAAGCTTGTTCCTGAGTGAGTGGTCTGCTCCGGCCACCATAGCAAATACCCCAGACTGGGGTCTTAAACAAGAGACATTTACTTCTCACAGTCCTGGAGGTGGCAAGTCCAAGAGCAAGGTGTGGGCAGGGCTGGTTTCCCCTGAGGCCTCCCTCCTTGACTTGCAGATGGACAGCTTCTTCCTGTGTCCTCACACACCACTTCCTCTGTGCATCAGGGTCCTGATGTCTCCCGTGTGTCCACACTTCCTCTCGTTACAGGGACACGAGCCTCAGTCTTATTGCCTTAGGGACCACCCCAGAGGCCTCTTTTTAACTGAATCTCCTCTTTAAAGGCCCTCCTCCAAACATTCTGAGGTCCTAGAGGTAGGGCTTAAACAGATGACTCTGAGGGGGACCCAGATCAGCCCACAGCAGCCACTGTCCTGTTTTCTGAGGGGAAAACAAGCTGAGGCAAGGGTGGGAAGTGCTGAAAGACGCATCACGGTTTTCTTGACATTATATGTGCATTTTTACCTCTGTCCACTAGAGGGCAAACTTTTAAAATGCTTATTTTAGCCCTGGCTGGTGTACCTCACGAGATTTAGCTCGGCCTGCGAACCAAAGGGTCGCTGGTTCGATTCTCAGTCAGGGCATATGCCTGGGTTGCAGGCCAGGTCCCCAGTAGGGGGCACACAAGAGGCAACCACACATTGCTATTTCTCTCTTTCTCCTTCCCTTCCCCTCTGTCTAAAAATAAATAAATAAAACCTTTAAATGCTTATTTTAAAATGTTAGCCTTTATTTTTAATCCTTTGTAGCCTAGATAGCTTTCCTTAAATTAAAAAAAGTTAGAAAGAGATAACATTTGTCTCAACAAATCTCAGCAGCCCATTCTTTTCTCTTTTTTTGGAACTTCAGAATCATAGACTAAGATAATTTTCCACTACTGGGTGTGGATGTCTTGATAATTTCAAAATCAGTTGTTCGAAAAAGCAATTCTTTGCTTATATTACCTTTTATCATAACTCCTATAATTTTAGTTTCATTATCTCATCTTCTGAACACCTTATGAAGTAAAGAGGTATTATGCAAGATTTCTCAAAGGGAATTCTGCAGTCAGAGCACTTGAATTCACTTGTTTGCTTGCTCGTTCATGCGGTCAACAGACGTGTTACTGTGTGCAAGGCTGTGAGCTGGGCGCTATCAGCTGCCGGCAGCATATCTCCTGCCTCCCTTGAGGCAAATGTCTCCAGATATCACCAAAGGTCCCCAGGGGGCAAAATTGCCCCTGGTAGAGGACCGCTGAGCTAGAAAAAATCGAATCCGTCACACTGTCATCAAGCACAGACAGCAGCCGGGCCCAGGTCCCTGCTGCGTGCAGCCCCCGTCCAGCCCTTGCCATCTAGTCCGCACTATTCGCACTGTCATGTCCAACCTACTCAGAACCGCAGCTCCCTGATCCTAATAACTGCACATACCAGGAACGCTTCCTAGGGGTGAGCTCCGCAAACACTGACAAGCCTTGGAGGTGGACGTATTATGAATTCTGATCTATACGTGAGGAGCCTGGGTTCAGAACCCTGTAAACAAGACCACACACAGGTGAGTCCACATCTGCTTCTGAACGCATTGTTTTCAGCCTTTCTACCTCCACTGGCAACTAACGACACCCACCTTGTCACCCTCCTCGCATAACCTACTTGATCCAACGACAGGCTCTCGCAGGCCGGGTTCTTGCAGACTGCTTGCACCTGCCCATGTGCTGGGGCTTGATAAGTGCTGTTCGTGGGTTGACCGAGCACCTTTTCTCCATGTGCTTTTACTTTTTGAAAATCATGAGTGAATTCGGGAATTACTCTCTCTGTGGATCCTTGTCTGTGTTGCTCCCTCTCCTAAAAAGGGCTGTCATTAATGTCAGAGTCATTCAGTTACATTTATAGAGATGGCCTGTGTCCTGGGGAAGTGTGTACGTCTTACCCTTGAGGAGCACAGCGATGTGGGATCACCCATGGCTTTCTTAGTGTTTACTACGCAAATGGAGGTGGCATTCAAATTCTCATGCCAGAGATTTCATCTTTTGTATTCGGGATGCACGAAGTCTGGGCGACACAAATATAGAGTGAAGCTGGGCACCTGTGGGAATTGACTGGAGCCAGAAATCCACGGGCAGAAAAGAGAACTAACAGGGACTCCCTGGTGGGGGGGAAAATGACAGCATCACTCAGGAAAGCCGTGAGGCCAGCACAGCGCATCGGGACTGCAGAGGCTAAGGAGAAGGTGGAAAAGGAGCCCTGGCTCCGGGTTTCAATCAGCACGACGGGCGTCCTACTGCTGCCAACCTGGCAGGTCAGCTGCGAGGTGTCGCCGAGAGAAGGCTAAGTTGACAGCACAGTGCCTGGCATGCAGTAACGCACCCAGCACGGTTTCTCTCCCCCTCTTTGCGCCATCTTGTGTCTCTTGTTCTTCTCTGCAGGTTAGACAGGTTTTCTTTTTGTGGCTTGGAAGGCGTAGCCTGTAGAAATCCCCGTGGAGTGAGCATCACTCCGCGTGAGGGATTTCCTCCCTCCGCCCCCTGCAGCCCATTCGGAATTTTTCTCGTCTCTTGATCTTTGTCTTAACCTTTGTCTTCCAAAAATTCTCATTCCTTTTATTGTGGCTTGTAAGTCATTTTAACTTCTCTAAGCTAACACCCTTGCATTTTTCATCTGTCTTAATTTTTTATAGAAACAATTTATTTTGTCTTTTTAAGTCCCCTTCTTATATTTTGTCCACCTTAACCTCTTTTTTGTTGTTGTTTCCCTTAATTTCTCAGTGCTGGGTAATGTCTGTTTTATTTTTGAACTCTGGTCTATCACTGGTGGTGAGCGGTGTGTGTGCACAGTGGGAGCTGGGCTCGGGCCGGGCGCCTGGTGGACGGCCATCCCTGGGGTGGCTGCAGACGGCACCTCGTTACGGCTCCCGCCCCCTTCCGTGTTCATTGACCGCAACTTGCAGCATCAGAAGCACCGAAGATGTATTCTTCCCCAGAAGAATGACAATTTACCTATGCAGGCAGCAACCTGAGTTCATTATTTAACAAATGCCCAGAAGTCCTACCTGGGGCCACACTGGTGAAAGCCAGACAGGATGCCCACCCTCCTGGAGCTTCCAATGGTGGGCAGACAGCAACAGGCTTCTGGGAGTAATACATACCAGAAAGAGAATTTAATGAAAAATGAAGGTACGGGCTGAAGATTGACGGAGCGAGGAGTGGGAGGGCTTGGGGACTTAGCAGAAAAGGTGAAGAACCCTGCTGCCGACGTTTTGTTTCTGAGGACGAGGTCGAGTCTCTTTCTGGGCAGGCGGCTGTGAGGGCGGGGGCAGGGAGACAGGGCAGGTCTGAGGCAGGAAGCCAGGAGGTCTTTTCAGGGACTCCACTCCAGGGTTGTACGATTGACTCCCACAACCATTTGTATCCATTTGCTCTTTCTCTGTTGTTTGTTTGCTAGTTTTGGGTATCTGGGACTTCTGGAGAAAAAAAAATTGTTGGAAAATTCCATTCAGAAAAAATTGCCCGAATGGTGTCGATGTACCATTTGTGCACTATCCACGCCTTTGTGTAAGGCACGAAAAAAATAAAATTACATACAAACAAGCAAAGGGGATGGTCTCTGCCACCCGTAATGGATGGGCCTTGGGCAAGCCATGTGGATGACAAGCTCCCAGCAGAGAGGCGGGCACATTGTTCCCTCATCTCTCATGTGGCGGCCAGGCCAAGCTGCCTGCAGAAACCGGGGCTGACGCAAGTCCATATGAGGTTCACAGCAGTGATGAGGCAGGAAAAGCCCTTTCGTTTCCCAGGAGAGTTTACGTGGGGTGGCCAGGGTAGAGGAGCAAACCAGGGCAGTGTCAGAATTACTCTGCACACTCCATGAATAGTGAGCAACCTGGGGCATCTTCTCTAACCATGCCTCTAGGGACACCTGAACTGGGCCGGGATGAGGTGTCTAAAGTCTGCCTTCAGATCCATGCTAGGGGCTACAAACCCACCCAAGAGCTGTGATAGGGGCCCTAGGGGGCAAACAATCTTTGCAGCCCTGCCTCATCTCTTTCTCTGGCAAGAAAGTTCAACAAGACTGGCTGGGCCAGTGGTGTCCGGCAAAGCTGGAGAGAAAGGTGGTCTGTCGGTCACTCTCAGCCAGCAGCGCGTGGAGGCTGTAGGTAAATACCGAGCGAACTCCAGGGAGCTCAGCCCATGAAGTCCATTTGCTTCTGGTGATAGGTCTGGGCACAGTGGGCTTGTCAGAGAGATCCAAGGGGGGTGGTCCGAAGATAAGCAGGGGAGTCAGTTAGAATGACCCAATATACACCTATGACGGCAGCCAGCAGTGAACTGCACGGGCAGATGCAACTCTTTGCAGGGCCCAGGATAGGGGAGGCTCCACCTGGGACTGGGGTGCAGCGCCACTGGTGAGACTTGAGGAGGAAGCCCGGTAACGTCTTCTGAGAGGAGTCCATGGCAGGAGGGCGAACAGAGGGGCCGGCCTCCTTGCACTGCCGAGCCTCGTGCGGGACGGCTTTCTGCTGCCCACCCTGATGAAGTTCCAGAATCTCTGAAAGAGCATCCCTGTTGCCACACACCATCTTCATTGTCCTTTTGCAGTTGAGTCCAGTCTCTTGTACGTTTAGCACAAGTGATTCAACTGTAGATGCTTGAAGGAAACTTAAAATAAAAACAATGTAAATAACTAGTGGGATTCTGACAGCCACCCCCACAATAAGTATCTGCCCTGGAGTGTGAATATGGGAACGTTTGCATCCAGCTCTGATCCTCTCACGCCGAGAGCCTCTCACACATCAGTGTTTAAAACCGCGACACATGTTTTTCATACAACATGACCTCGAAACGCAAGCCAAGCCAAGTGTTTCCTCTGGTGCTCAGCCACCGAAGCGGCCATCTGTTCGGTGCTGCAGGGGGACAGGCTGCGCCGTGTTCACCGAGAGGCTGTCTTTCAGATGGCAGTGCACCACCTCCCTGTGGGACTTTTCTTCCAAGGGTAATTTTGGCTGTATTGTACTTTATTTCCTCCTGGATGTTGACTTGAGAATGTACCTAACAACTGCTGAGATGCAATTCTGCTCAGTACCTCTCTTCCCCACTAGGCTGTGAGCTCCTGGAGGGGCAGGCCATGGGGCCGTGAATGAACCAAGAAGCCAGAGGGCAGCCAAGGTCGGGTTCCTGGGCGGTCTTGCTCAGAGGCTGATTTGGTTGTACTGCGGATTTGGGTGAGAGTGGTGCAGCTTCGGTCTATGCTGTGTGCAGGCACAGTTACTTCTAATATTTCACTGGAGGGACCATCTTCTGTTGGTGAAAACTAAACGCTGATGCACACTGAAAACTCTTAGCATTCGTAAGGGTCTGCAGCCGGCACATGGTAAATGCTCAATAAAGTACATGCTGAATGTTGAGGCAATAAATGAACAGAAGAATGCATCCACGCCCCTTCTAGTCTACTGGGTAAACTTCTCCTAAAACTCCTACAAGTCTCGAGTTCCTTCTAATATGCAGCCCATCTCTGCAGTCACAATCTTCAGCTGAGTGCCCGGAGCACAACGTCTGAACTGTTCCCTCTGAGCTCGTCCAGTCCTCTCCTGCTTGGGACCCTCCCAGCAGGGTGACTGGTAGCGCTTAGAAGTGGGTGCAACAGTGGCGATGTCCTTGCTCTGTTACATCATCCCCTGGTGAAGACAACGACCTCTGTGAATCTGAACACTGAGAGGGCTGCGGGACAGTCATGAACTCCCCCTACTGCCCCTCCCCCCACTCCAAGACCCCAATTTTCTATTCTAGAGATTATGTTCATTTATCTATTTATCTATTTATTTATTTACCTATTTATGTTTAACCTCATCTGAGAACATTTTTTTCATTGCTTTTTCTAGAAAGAGAGAAAGGGAGAGAGAGAAGCATCGATGCGAGAGAAGCCTTGATTGTCTGCGTCCTGAACATGTCCGGACTGGGGATCACACGGGGCGCATATGCACCCGGACCAGAGATCAGGGGTTGAGGATCAAACCTGCAATCTAGGTATGTGCCCTGAGTGGGAATCAAACCTGCAACTTTTCAGTTACAGGACAACAATCCAACCAATCGAACCACACCAGCCTGGGCAAGATTATGCTGATTTAAACAGAAAACCCCCTGCTAACTCAGGGTTAACGTTTAAATGGCATGGCCCACCGTCCAGCTGCATTCCCCTGTCCAGTGCGGGTGCCATGGGAATCATCTGGCAGGCTGTTCTAAAGGCTGATTCTCACGCCTTAACTAGAGAATCAGATTCCATTCGTCTGTGGTAGAGTTTAGCTGCTGGTGTATTGGACAAACTCCCTGGCAATTCTAAAGTGTGTCTGAGTTTCAGAACTATTTCACCTGTCACTTAGCTTCGGCACTCTCTGGAAGATTGCATCACACCCCTTTCCCCCCTCTATTCCCCTTCCAAACATACTTCCCCCCAGAGAGCACAATCTCGACTTCCCAGAACTGTATCCTCATTCTAGCATCTGTACCCAGGGCATGTCTAGTGATCCTGTCAACCCGGGATTTCAACACTTCTAATACTGTGCCGTCCAGTATGGTATCAGTCAGCCACATCCAACTACGGGGCACTTGAAATGTGCCTGTCGGGCTACTCAGCCTCAGCGAAACTAGCCTTCTTCCAGTTTCTCAGATATGTCAAGGGCATTCCTGTCTCAGGCCCTTTGCCCATGCAGCCCATTTACTGGGACTGTTACCAGGCAAACAAACAAATAAAAAACAAAACAGGGGTGTGGCTGCCAATAGCCACAAAAAGCCAAACTTGTGAGCTTGTGAGGCAGGTGCTGATGCAAAAGGAAACAGTGCTTATTTGGGTGCTGCGCCATCTTGGAAAACGGGGCACTCCCTGTTGCTCAAAGCTCATCTCCTCCTCGAAACCCAGACAAAGCCCACTCATCTTCAGCAAGACGAGAACAAAAGGCAGCGCCCAGAGTCCCTGCTCCATTTTAAATGCCTGTCCTTTGGAGCCTGAAACGGCTGCTAAGTGGTCATCCAGGTAGCTCAGCTTGTTCCCAGCTGCTGTGGCTTCAGGGTCCCTCCTGGAGGCTGCATGTAGAGCCAGCGTGTCTCTGGCTGTGTGGCTGCTGGGTCTACAAGGTCACATGCTCCCTGATGGGATAGCACACAAACACACTGGTGAATGCTTCACCGGATCAATGAGAGAGACTCGCTCCAAGAAGCCATGGGCCACATGACCTTAGCAGTCACCTGACCCATGGAGAGGACAGGCCAGTGCACCATCCCAGGGCAGGTCCCAAGCAGTGAGGAGTTCAGGCCAAGCGGTGAGCAAGGAGTGCGAGAGAGAGGTTTTTTTGTTCCCCTGGGACTACATCCATTTTGGGTGTGGGATGGGCGAGGTGCTTTCTCAAAAAGACCAATTAACTTCCTAAACTTTCACCTGCTATGGGTGGGTCCACCTCCCAACCAATCCCTTCTTTCTCCAGGCTGGACTGAGTGGCCTCTTTGGTCCAGCACCTCCCCCTGCCACCATTCTGACTTCTCTGGAGCATGTGCCTGCCATGCCCTGGTCCTACCCCCAATCTGGTACTTGAAATGTGTTGGCAAGGGCTCCCCTTTTATCCAATTATCTTCCTAGCTTTTGGCATGCTGAGGGCCCTATCCATTGATCTTTCTAGCTTTCCATGCTCTCTGGCCCTGTCCATTCATCCCTCCAGCCCTTAGTTCCTCAGTGTAACTACATTAGCCAAGATTCAAATGAAGGAGAGAATTCTAGAAGCAGCAAGAGATAAGAGGACAGTTACCTACAAAGGAGTTCCCATCAGACTCTCAGCTGATTTCTCAAAAGAGACCTTACAGGCAAGAAGAGGCTGGAAAGAAGTATTCTAAGTCATGAAAGGCAAGGACCTCCATCCAAGACTGCTCTATCCAGCAAAGCTTTCATTTAGAATGGAAGGGCAGATAAAGCGCTTCTCAGATAAGGTCAAGTTCAAGGAGTTCATCATCACCAAGCCCTTATTATATGAAATGTTAAAGGGACTTATCTAAGAAAAAGAAGATAAAAATATGAACAGTGAAAGGACAGCAAACTCATAGTTATTAACATCCACACCTAAAACAAAAGCAGACTAAGCGGACACCTAAACAGGAGCAGAGCCACAGAAATGGAGGTCATGTGGAAGGTTAGCAACAGGGGAGTGGGAGGAGAGGGTGGGGAGAAGGTACAGAGAATAAATAGCATAGACGGTGGGGAGAAGACAGACAGGGAGAAGGCAAGAG
>PVKM010017211.1:5609-26217 GCA_004027735.1 Carollia perspicillata
TCAGAGGCCTCCCAATTCCCATTGTTTAAAAACATGAAGCTCCGTGGTCGTCCCAGACAGATCAGCACGTCATGAGGAGCCGCTCGCCCTTACCGCCTGCACGAAGAGCAGCAGCCCCCCCCCCCACCACCACCACAGCGTTCCCTTCGGTTTGGAGCTGGGAGAGTGCACAGAGGAGCGTGACTGGTGGGGCAGTGCCAGGTGTTGTGGTTCAGATGCTGTACCTGTACAACTTCCTCCATCGTTCCCAGAACTGGAGAAACCAGGATTTTCCTCCACAGTGCAGGCCTTGTCATTGGACTGGAGGACAGCAGGCAAAGGAAGGGTCAGTTCTGGTCTGTTCCGGCTCAGAGACGGAGAAGGTGTGGATTCAAAATGTCTGGATGGCCGGAGCTGCTGGGCACGTGGCGGTGCCAGTGACAGCAGACGCATGGCCAGCGGGGCCACTCTAGCATCTGTTTTATTGCTGAGTCAGCACCCGGGGCCAACCCTGCCTGTGGTCCACACACCCAGAGCCACCTGACATGCCGAGGCCCGCTGATGCACACAGCACCCTCCGCACATGGAAAAAGCCATTTTTTTTAACTGCAAAGAAGAACCTCTGGGGAGATGATGTCCCTAGACCTGCCACCAAGTGAAGGAAAATGCAAGTATGCTTCACCAGTTCTGGTGAACCAAAAAAGAAGCATTTCCGAACGCCATCCTGCTGTCTGGTTGGTGCTCAGGGAGCCTTGTAGAAAGTCCAGTGACAACCACAGAGGATGGCTCCCAGTGTCCTGCCCATTATCCAGCCACCCGAAAGGACATCTCTGGAGTTCAGTGGCACGAAGCCCCAGGGCTGTGACGCTGCGCCCTGGCTCTGGACATCCCAGGAGCTCCGCTGTGCGGGCAGGAAACCCCAGGCTCACCCTCGGGGGAAAGCCAACCGAAGAGTAAGTGGGAAGGGGAATGTGGAGCAGACGGTCGTGCCGGCGCTAAGCCCATCTAGCTCTTGGTCGAGGTGACGGGGACACTTGGGACGGAACTCTGTGCCTGAACACAGTGCGGCTGTTGGAGCATCGAAGCTCGGCTTCCAGACTCTCAGTGTCATTAGAATTCAGCCTCACGACCACTCGTGACAATGACAATGATGAGACCAAGTGGTGAGAGGGGAAGCAGAGTCTCTTCCCAGTCACACCCTGCACTGAGACATGGAAAATTGTCCAGCACAGTCATCGAAGTGCCCGTCAATGCCCTGTGCACAGGAGATGTCACAGTGGGTTAGTCCACAATTTTTAACGATTCCCACTGCGAGACGACTCCAGGCATCTGTACAGTCCACACGCCTGTTCGTGCATGTGCCAAGGAACCCTGCACGTGTGCCTCCCCGGGCCAGATGCTGTCGCGGGAGCTGGGGCCACCGTGGCAACGAGACGTGGTCCCTGCTGTGGAGGCACAAAGGGAACGCAGGTGTGTGAGCAGACACACAAGACCATGCGCTGGGGCAGAGGAGAACTCAGGCAGGATGAGAGTATGGGGGCACCGGGGGCATCAGGCCCGGGGTCGGGGGGCCAGTGAGCAGCATCTCCCACCACGTGGGAAGAGACAGCACTCCAAGCAGAGTGGCCAGCGTCAGAGAAGCTGAATGTATAACCTGCTTATCTCAGAAACTTCCCACAATTTCAAAAGGTTCTTTGGATTCGCCATAGAAGAGGATCTACCTTTGTTGGATGAAACTGAATAACTTGATTGGCACAACTTTTTAAATGTGAGCGTGCATTTCAGACAAGTAGACACAACACTTAGTGTTTCGGGCGAATAATTTCTAGTGTGCTACAGGCAAAGTCACATGCTGTCTTCTGACACAACGTAAGTCCCCACAAGACCGTTCACAGTCAGCCAACCTGTGGGTCATTGGGGTCCTTCCACCCATCCTGGTATAGGACGGCCCGCCGGACGTGTTTTCAGTTCACCCTCAGCTGTGAATTCTGTGCAGATAACTGAGACTTTGACCCAAGAGGAGGTGTGGGCTGGTCCAAATGTCCTCCACGGGACAGAGAGTGTCCGAATTCTGGACGACGGAAGGAGGACAGCCAGTCAGCTTTGGCAGGTGCCACCACCGAGGGCAGTGACTGGCCCACTTGGCCAGGCTGGGCTGGGAAGCACAGATGTGCCGTGGAACTTCCTGACCCTGAAGATAACAACAAGAGCCTCTTTGCCAGTTGCACAAATTCTGTTTGATAAACCTCGTCCTTGACTGACAAGCTCTCATGTCTCAGGGTGACGCACGCTTTCAGACTAAGCATGGCCCCCAAACCATGCACAGCCTGGTCAGTATGAGAATCTGGCTGAAGTGAGTTTTCTTTTAAGATATTTTTATTGATTTTAAACAGCACCTGATGCCACAGAAATTCCCAGACCTAAATACAGGATCTGAAACAATAAAATACAAGAAAGAAAACATAGACACTGAGCCCATGGACCCTGGTCAGAGAAAACATCTTACGAATTTGACCCCAAAGGCAGGGAAGTAACGGCAAAAGTACGGAAGGGACTACATCAAACTGAAAAGCTTCTACACCGCAAACGAAACTGACAACGAATCAAAAAGGCAACCAAGCGATCAGGACACGCCCCCACGCCAGCTGTCGTCTTGCTTCCCAGGAAGAAGGGGCTTCTTGAGATTCTCTGCATTGCCAGATAGTGTTCCAGTGCCACTCCAGACACAACAAATATTTGCTAAGTCAGTTAAGGAGCAAATGACATCCACGTGCATGGCCAATGGGCTTCAGAGGACACGTCCTACAGAGTGACGTTAACAGACCACGAGCGGCGGCTGGGGTGGGACCTCCCTCCTCCAGACGAGTAGCAAATCTTCTTCATGAGGAGAAGGACGTGTGGAAGCAACCTCATCAAATGGAGATAACTAGAAAACAAGGCCGTCACCACAGCGAGTCGGAGAGGCCCACGGAGGTGACCCTCAGGACGTGAATGCCGCACTGCTCTCCCAGGGCACAGGCGTGCGTAGGATTTCATGACTCCGTTAGGAGTAGGTCGTGGGTATGACACGGCACCATCGAAATGGGCATCCAGGCCGAGTCCGAACATGCAGGCTGTCCAGGAGCCCGGGGACAGTGGAGAGGCAGCTGGGGGTCCCTGAGGCCCCCACTGTGTGCACAGGGAATGCTTCCTTACACCCAGTTGTCGGCAGCATAGGAGTCTGAGCACGGAAAGCCGGTGGGACAATCTCGGTAAAGGTGGCGGCTGTCACAGGCCCGAGTTGTGGGTGCGTGTTTGCCTCCTGGCGCAGCCGCAGCGAAGATTACACAACAGGTCTTCGTTCTTCCAGGCTGGGGTCAAGGGCCCCAGTCAAGGCGTTGGCAGGGCGGGTCCCTTCGGGGGGCTCTGCAGGGGAGGCTGTTTCATGCCTCTCACCCAGCTCCTGGTGACAGGCAGCAACCCGGTGTTCTTTGGCTTGTAGGTGTGTCGTCCCAACATCCATCTGCCTGTGTCTCCTATGAGGACGCCAGTCGCACTGAACTTAAGTCACCCTGGTGGCCTTGCCGTAGTCTGATTTGCCTGCAAACCCTGTCTGCACACAGTCCCGCTGACAAGCACTGGGGCCTCGGAGCACAGTGTAACCTCTGGGGGGTGCAGTTCACCCCGCAGCCTAGTGCCAGCCTGTCCCCAGGGTGCTGTGAGGAGCGTGGAGACCTACCCGGTCTCCTGCTCTCCAGGCCCATGTGTGCGGGAGACTCCCTCCACAGGGCAGCCCCAATCACCAGAAACCCTGCCCTGGGATTCTGTCCCTTAGGAAAGAGCCCGAGGCAAGCTCTTCTCCTTGCTGGGGGGAGGGGCCCTGCTCTGCGTCTCAGCCAGGGGCAGCTGCACGGGCAGGCACACCTGTGAAAATCCGTCACGCTGCCCACAGATTCGCTGTCTCGCTGCATGCCAATGACACCTGAGCGGGGCTTCCGGAGGGTTCTGGGCCGAGTCCAGCCCTGCTTCCCGGGCAGGCGCCTGATTGGAGTCGGCGAGTGCCTGGCCTGCCACTGAGCCGCCCCCTCTCTGACTGCGTGACCGGTGCCAGCGTGCAGCAGGGACTTCTCTCGGTTAATTACGCACATGCCCTTGACTTGGCGTTTACCAGCATGCTCTGCTCCCATCTGTTATTTATGGAGCCACCTTATTAACTCCCTTGGTTCATTAGTGTGTCACTGTACGAGTCTCCTGCGCCCAGATGCCGCAGTGACTGCTGCGGATGCGAAACTGCCTCGGACCAGGCCCTGCCATGACCTGACTCGTGCAGGCTCGGGGGCAGGCAAGTGGCCTGCAGACAGGCCTGGTGCCTCCCAGCACTGCTCATGGCATCACACGGACACAGTCCCACATGCTAAGGGGCCACCAGGAGGGGAGGCAGAACCCTGGCCAGTGCAGGGCACAGGATGATGTCTGGGGGCATGGGACGGAAATGCAGGAGGTCACTGACAGCTGCAGAGGTCAGGCCATGGGCGAAAGACAGAGGGGTGATGGTGTGACAAGGAGATACATGCACAATGTATACATGCACACGTGTGCACACACACGTGTGCATGCAGGCACACTCCCTGTGTGCTCATATATGCACACACGCACACATACACTTGTGTGTGCACGCACATAGATGACAACATGTTCACATGTGTGCCTGTACACAGGTGTGCACAAGGTGCGTGCATGTGTTTGAACACGTGTGTGCTCTGGTAGTAGCCCTCCCCTCAGGCTTCCCGAGGCGCGGGCTCTATCGCTGGCCTGGTTGGCATCAGAAGCTGCTCGTCTAAGGGGACAATGAGGGCAGAGACAGAGACCACACAGAGCACTCTCCGAGGCTGGGCAGGCAAGGGGTGGGCGAGAGGCAGGGGACTTCCACGAGGGTAGGGGCTGGCGGAAACAGCCCCTGAGCAACTGTGGTGGAACAGAGAGGGGCTGTGGGACAGGGCACTTGGGGTCCCATGGACGCCCTGTGCTGGGACCTGTGCTCTTCATCGCCCCCTCCAGGCAGTGGGGGGAAGGCCTCTGTTCTCACTGGCTGCCTGGGGTTCTGCCTTGCTGAGCCAGGACCCACAGCTGAAGCAGAGACTGGTCTCTCCCTGTTACAGAAATAATAGGTGATTTTTCTGCCTGTGCTTCTCAGGAGCCAGCTCCTGTCCACTCTGTCTACCCTGCCAGGCAGGCCTGTGAGGTCAGCATGGAACATGCACTTGCATGGAGGCCGAAACCAAGGCCCAGAGACGCCGACGCACCCAAGTGCCACCAGTTGGCACGACACCACAGCCCCAGCGGTCTGGCCACCATTCCATGCTGCCTGTCCGAACCCAAACGCAGGCCTGGCTGAGGGGTCTCATACCTGCGGCCACACCCAGGGTTGGTGTCACTGTGTGGACAGCCTGGTGGAAGTGCTGGACCTGCCCATAGACAGTCTGCAGGTGCCAGGCCCACAGGACCACACCTGCCCCGTGCCGGCACAGCAGCGAGGCACGCCTGCTCCCGGACCCCAGGGCAGCGCTCGAGGGCCTCTCCACGCAGCGCCACAGTGCTGCGCAGCACGTAAGACGCCATCCTGCCAGGAGAGCCAGACCACCTGCCAGGAGTCGGACCCATGCCCACCCGCCCGAGGGCCATGTTGGCCCCCATGCCTTGGCCACAGAGCTCGCTGACCAACTGCCCAGAGTGGCCCGAGAGGTTTCTTCGTGGCCTGTAAGAGGGCATTTAGATTCTCACGGTTGCGGCCCTGGAGAATGTGGGCTCATCCGCAGGGACGCTCGCCACCCCGCTGGCCTGCCGGCTGCCGGACCCTCGGAAGAACCTATGAGCAGGTGAGGGACCTGAGGCTGGGCCCTCCTCCCTCAGCATGTGGCGTGGGTGCTGGGAGCCGGCAGGCACTCTGACCTCACAGGTGCCCGGCCGTGGGCTCCTCTCCAGGAAGAGCCCTGAGGTGCTCAGCTTGGTTCCGTTTCCAGCCCCATCCTGCTGATTCCCGATGGACACAGTCCACTGTGGGAGCCCATGGGACCTTTCAGAGAATGTAGAGCCAGAGCCAGGACCAGGAACCCTGCCTGCTCAGTGAGATGCTGGAGCCCGTGCCGCCTCTGCCCCGTCTCGAGCAGCCTGTCCCAGGGCAACCAGCCAGGTGCAGCCTGCTTAGACCCTACAGGGGTTTGGAGTCCCCGAATGAGGGATGCAGCCCAGGCCCTGAGGCAGGGGTGGGGTGGGGACAGAGCCCGGTGTGACAGCCCTCCAAGTGGGGACCTGCTGTGGCCAGGCCTACCTCCCCTCCCTTGGTCTCCACAGTCAGTCCGGACCCAGGGACAGTCAGTCTATCCAGGAGAAAATGGGGTCCAAACCTCAAGAAGCTGAAGACGGCTCCCAGGAGGCCTCAGACCCCCCCCTCCCCGCCACCCACCGTGTGGAACCGGAGACCGAGAGACCTCAGTGCCCAGCTACGGCTCAGGCCATGGTCTCAAGGAGCCTCTGGGCCGGGTTTGGGGGGGCCCTGGTTGCATGGTCCTGCCTACCAGGGGGCCCTGACCACAGACTCTGAGCCCTGCAGGTGAACCCCACAGGAACTAAGAAACGCCAGTTTTTGTCCCCTTTGGAGTGAATGATCAACGTGCTACCGACACCGGTGTACTCACAGCCAGAGGACGCCAGCGACCACCAGGTACTAACCTAACAGTCGTGGGGAGGGGACACATCTACCTGGCACTGCACACAAGGGGACGAAACGGCCGGGCACAGGACAGTCACTGGTGCTCAGGGCCTGGCTCCGCATGCCACTCACAGCGAGAGTCCTCTCTCTCTCCTGGGTTTGCCTTCCCAATGACGGCCTCTCCTTTCATTGCTGAGAGCATCCCTCAGGGTCTCCCTCAGACGTTCCAGCAAGGGGTCTGTGATCGGCTCAGGGTGTCCCCACACAGGGTGGGTGACGACGCACCAGGAGGGACGGGCGCTGCCCGAGCAGCTCCTGAAGCCGCTTTTCCAAGAGCGAGGTGTTGGTGCTGTGGGTGCAGTGAGCCTGCCGCCCAGGTGGGGCAGGCGTGGGCCCAGCGGGCAGAGAGGGGTGAGGACCCGGCCACAGACAAGGGCCTGACCCGCTCAGCGAGATGCCACCCAGTGGGGAGGGGGCAGAGGACAGTGTCTCAGAGAGCCAGGGCGGGCTCATCAAACACAGGACATCAGCCCCCGCCTTCCTCAGCCTCTTTCCCCGAGAGCCTCTGCGATGGCTGGTTCCCGCCTGCTGACCCTCCTGCCGCCTGTGAGCCCCAAGCCGCCCACAGGAGACTGTTCTACGGCCACACCGAGGGGACAGGGACCCCCAGGGCCCCAGACTTCCTAGCACGGTCCCCACCTCAGGAGAACTCTACTCAGTCGTCCCTGCCCTCGCTGCCCATTCTCCCCCGTCCCACTGTAGCATGGTAAAGTGAGTTAACACAGAGGAGACAGAAAGGGGGTCTCCTCCACAGGCTGGGTGGGCGTGAGGGGATGGGGAGCCCACCTGTGCACCTGGGAGCAGCCAGGAGACGGCGGCGAGGCTCCAGGACCTGCTCCCGGGACAACGGAAGCCTGTGCTGGCGAGTCCATCAGAGGACTCCCGCCTCTTCCTGTTCTACCTCACGGAGGCTACGGAGTGGGAGCTGGCAGGGGCCCAGGGTGCATCGCCATCACCATGGAAACGGCAGCTGGTCCCCAGCGGTGCTGACCTGCCCTCACCCCTGGAAGCCCTGCCCTGAAGGGGAGCCTGCGGAGACCCACAGGCAGAGATCTGCCAGGCAGAGGCCGCTCGTGGCTGCCTCCTCCACCCTCCAGGGACGCGGCAGAACCTGCAGAAACGCTGAGTCAGGCACTTCCTGCCTGCTCAGAGAACAGCCTGCTGGTTCCCTCTCTTCTCCTGGTGACATCTTCAGAGGATGGAGGGTGAGGGCTTTCAGCCGAGGAGCAGCGGGGCCCCTGCCCAGGCAGGTGGGCCAGACAGGTCAGGGGGTCCAGGCCCTGCAGTGTCAGCAGCCCCTGGGACCTGACGCCAGGCTGCTTTCCTGACTTGACCTTCACCCTGGCCCTCATGAGACATGCAGACCCCAGGAATCAGAAACAGCCCCCAGGTGGGCACAACACCCTGGGCTCACTGTGTGAGGGATCACGGTGGGCGCTCCACGTTCAGTGGCACAGCCGATCTTCCCAGAGGAGCAGGGGGTCCTGCTCTGAGCCAGGGGCAAGTGGTCAAGGGCAGGGTGGGCCCAGGTGGCGGAGCTTCATGGAGAAAGCCACTGTCCCCATGTTCACGGCTCCCTCCACCCACCAAAAAACCCTTTCCCTGGAACCACAGGGCTAGAAAAGAAGGGGGTGTTTCTCTTTACTGCAATGGCTGTCGCCCATGGTCTCAGCCAGAGAACCCCTCTCCTGTGGAATTTGACACTCCACCCCCACAGGTGTGGGAGCAGATGGAGCAGGCGTCCCCTCTCAGAGGGCAAGGCAGCGGGCAGGGCAAGGGCGTGCGGAGCCTCTTGTCCAGAGCTTTGTGAGTTTGGAGGATGGAATGGCCAGCTCCCCTGGACCTCCTGCTGTTCAAAGAAACCTCTATTCTCGGTCTACAGTCATCTCGAATTTTAGGCAAAAGCACCATCGGAGATGGGGAGCTCACTACCAGCCAGGCTACGCCTTCCCATGCTCAGATCAGGTTCTGAGGCTGCAACTGGAGGACATGGCTGCCCATCTGTGAACCTTAGTCGTCCACACTGGAAAAGCGGAGCGGTGACGGCACCGCCCTTGTGGGTCACGAGGGACTGAAATGGGACGGTGAAGGGAAAGGCGCCCTTGTGACCCGGAGCCTGAAGAGCACGCGTGAAAGACACTGCCGGCTTCACAGGCTGCTGCCCTCCTCCTCGCCGTGCTGGGTGCCACACTGCTGACTTGTGCCGGTCACAGCTGCGCCGCCGGGAGCCACCAGAGTGGGGTCCCTCCAGCTCAGAGAGAGCCGCCGCCCGCCACCAAGACCCCTTTACACTCCGACAGCAAACGTGGGCCTGCTTGTCCTGCATCCTCGGGACTGTCCTCTGTCACTGTCCTCACCCGTCCTCCCTGGCACTGCCCCCTGGCCACTCCTCAGTGTGCACCTGCTCTGGCCATCCCCGCCACGGGGATCGTCACTTCCCACTGCTGCACTGAGTCCCTCCCTTTGTCGCGCCTTCTCAGGAGGCCTGTGCGCCCCCGGCTTCTGCGTTTCCTGCCAAGTGTCACAACGAGTCCCCTGCAAAGCCTCTCACAAGGAAAAGGCCACCCTGTGGTGAAACCGAATGGGCGATTTTCAGTTCTGTTTCACTGAATCTTTTAGCGAAATGAGAATATTGATTACTCACTTGTTTATTCAATCTCTTGTTTGTTCAGTCTCTTCTCCAGGGTTCCTGACTCCAGACGCTGCATCTTCCCCTTGGCTGGCATAGCGATGTCACTGCTGCCACAAATGCCGGAGACCTGGAGCTGAAGGGACAGAGGATCAAGTCCGAGGCCATGGGGACAGCGGGCGGGCGGCTCTCTCTGAGGCCTGTCTGTCCCCTTGGCGTGCAGCCAGCCACCGGGGCCCCATGTCCTCGCAGGGCCTTCCCTCTGGTGTGTATCTCCGGCGTTCCTTGGTCTGCGCACACTCCTCTTGTAGGACGCCAGTCACATTCCTTGGAGCCCACCAAAGAGCCTCGACCTAATGCAGTCACCCCAATCGATGACCCATCTCCAAATGCAGCCACATGCCAGGGGCCGGGCCTCAACATGCACGTGTGGGGGACTCAGCGCAGCCCCCACACTCGGTCTTCTGTGTGAGCCTCTGCCCCTGTTGCTGATCCCCGGGGCCCTGCCCTGGACTCTGCCGCTGCTGGTGCTGTCCCCGTCCTTGGCCTTGGCCACCCTGGGTTCAAGCACATACTGGGTGCAGCTCCTGGGTCCCCCACGACACCACAAATCAATGCTGCCAAACAAAAGTGAACATTTCCCCCGGAAGTCCCCGTCTGTCTTTCACTGTGCGTTACTGTGGATTCGTGCAGGTGTCGATCCACCGCCCATCTGCCCACCCAAAGCCCCAGCCATGCACAGCATCTGAACTCCCGTCTCCAGACCCAGCACAGAGGGACAGCATTGGGCACCCATGGAAAACCGCACCTGCATGGAGCGTTGGGGAGGACAGATACTCTGCCAGGGCCACATGGCCCGTCCACGCTGGACAGAGGGGCGTGGAGAGTGCGGTGTGGACTTTAGGGCCCAGTGCTAGCGTGAGGGAGGGCCTGGAGGAAGGACCAGGTGGGGTCGAACAGGCCCAGAGAGACAGACAACACTGCCCGTCAGACGGACGAGAACAGGGGCGGCCTCCCGGGGTGGGGCTGCGGGCCCGGAGTGGCAGGCCACATGGGCATCGATGGAGGCGCACAGGGACAGCAGCTTCTGTTCTCGTGAAAAGCAGTAGGAACCCAGGGAAGGGCTTTACACCGTGCATGGCCATATTCAATTTTCCTGTCCCATAACAGATGCCGTGCCTGAGGGCAGTGAACACGCCGAAGGGCTGCACAGGAGAGAACCGGCTGAACCCCACACACTGTCTCCACCCGTGGTCCTGGCGGGCAGCGGCCGGCCTCGGCCCGAGGAGCACAGGGCAGGTGCAGAGACGGCAGACGCTCAGGAGCCGTGTGTTGGTGGCAGACTACATCTGAGAAGGCAGAGACAGAGTCCCCATGGGTCTCGGGTTCTGGCGGTACAGTTGGGTGGCTCCCTGCAGGGAGCAGACGACCCTGAAAGCAGTTTGTTTGGAAAGCGTCCACTGGGTGCCTCGGACACCCTGGGGCCACCAGGTGGAGTCTTGGGCCCCGACTGGGTCTGGCTCAGAGACCTGCATCGCGAGGAAGTGCTGCCTTCACTAGAGTGTGAGCGCGCAGTCCTGGAGCGGGCACAGAGACAGGCGAAGCGTGGGTGCAGACGGCAGCCCTGAAATGCCACCACCCACGGGCCCCGAGGGGACAGCAGGCCGTGTCATGGGGGTGAAGCAGCACTGGATGTCCTGGAAGGCAAGAGAATGTCCCCCACTTTGCTGAGGAAAGCTCCCCACTGTCCTCAGCAACCATTGTGTTTACATGGGCCCCAGTGGTTACTGAGTCAGTGGGCAGCCGCCACCAGGAACCGAGCGAGGACGACGCAGACGCAGGGTGTGTGATGACTTAGAAGCAGGGCCGAGGAACTGGGGGAAAGGGGGTCAAGGGAGCAGGTCCTGGGCATTCTGGTTACCTGCTGTGAGGAATGACGATGCCGGATGGAGGTACGGGAGCTCCCCATGCCCCCACCCCACACCTTCAGGAGCTAAATCCTGTCACCCCTCCTGCTGGGAGTGCAGGTGGTGGCCAGTTCTCACCGAGCCCCTCCCAGGCAGCACCCTGGCCAAGGAGGACTGTCTTGTCCAAACTCAGCCCTCCTGTGGGGCATCCCCACCAATACCTGGCCACCCCAGAGCTGTGACAGCCGGGACCTCACCCCGGAGAGGACACTCAAAGGCCACCTCAGCTCCAGCGTGCCTGGGGTCAGCTGCTGGGCTCCATGGCAGCTGCAGGGCAGCCGGCCTCTCCCACCTCTTCACCCCGGCCCCAGGTGGCCCGGCGGGGACCCTCGCCAAGCCGGCAGGAACACTGTAGCCCTCACTCCCCTTGACCCCCAGCACGACCCTCACCCCTCAGGGCCACTGACCCAGAGAAGGGCTCAGTGGGATGCCTTTCCCATGGGCCCCCAGCCCTTGGGTGTCCCCATCTCAGCCATCACCCCTCATCAGACACTCCCAGCAGCCCCTCGGCCACCACGCAGCACTGGCTCATTGAAACACAAGCGTCCTGGTGGTGTGTGTACACACTCCCCTCACATGCTCAGCGGCATCACCGACGAGCATGCCCTGCGACATGGCTGTGTCCTCTGCTCCTGACATCGCTTTGTGTCAGAACAAGCAGGTTTGAGCTGTGGCGGCTGAAAAAAATGCTGTGCCAGTGATTTTTTTGAACATGCCAAGAAGAAATGGAAAATGATGACCTGCATGGCAGATGTCGAGCTTCACCACACAAGATGCCTTTGTGGAAAGGACCCCAGAGTGCAAGATGCAGTGACAAGGAAGTGGTCAGCAGGCAGTGACGTTGCTCTGGTCACACGGAAGGTTCCATGGACGTCTCCCTGTCTGGGAGCGCTGACCACCAGTCACATGCAGTAAAGTGAGCCGAGTGAAGCTGTGCACTCGGAAATTTTTACATTATTCACAACTTGAAGGAGAGAAAAAACTATTGCCGATGTTAAGGTAGATTGTGGACACTGCTATTTCCTGGAAAGTTACTTCCTTGCTGAACAGAGCCTATGTATATGATCACCATTTCTTCACATTATCTGTCCATGCAACTAAAACTGAATTTTGGAGGGCTGGGGTCACGCCTACTTTGTGCATGTCATGTCCTGCAGTCCCTGGCATGTGATTTGGCATATGTAGATTCCCTATGAACACGGTGAGGGGGTGTGGGTGGATTAATGACTGGATGATGAATTCATGGGTGGGTAGATGGATGGATAGGTAGATAGATGAATGGATGGATGGTTGGATGGGTGGATAGACGGATGGAAAGATGGGTGAATAGATGGGTGGGTGGGTGGATAGATGGATGGATGGATGGATGGATGGATGAGTGGGTGGGTGGATGGATGGATGGATAGATGGATGGATGGATGGGTGGGTGGATGGATGGATGGATGGATGGATGGATGGATGGATGGATGGATGGATGGATGGATAAAATTCTGCACACACATGTACCCCTCAAATTTTACAGAGTGGCTAATGAGATGGGTTGTCAATACCAGGCACACACACTACAGGTCAGGAATTGGGTGGAGATGAATAAAATACAGGCTTTCAGTTCGTCCAAGAATTCCCCAGCCTAACAAGTCCGGTTCTAATAAACTTAAACTAGGTTTGCTCAGTCCCGAACAGCCACTTGCTTCCTGTGTGGACACCGGGCAGTCAGTCTCCCTCGGGCTGCCCTGGCCCATGTCACTGGCTCTGGTCAGATCTGTAGCCCAAGCCTCTCAATCAGCTTATTCCTCCGCCTTCCCCCATCTTGGCCTCTCCATGTTAGGCCAAAGTCTGCCCTTGGCCTCTGTCCTCAGAAAGTCGAGGACATTTAGTCAGGAGCCGCCCTCAGCTCTGCAGGCCTGGCTCCCTCGCCCTTCCTCCCACACCACCGCTTCCTTCACCACAATCAAAATAGGTCACGTCTTGTGCTACTTCACCCTCCTCTCCTGAAGCCCGTCTCTCTTGTCGTAAGACTTCGTCCTCACTGTTCCACCTCTGCCCACCAGCCCTTGCTTGGCCCCTAGAAATCAGCATCGCCCGGACAGGTTAACCCGTCACATTCAAACTTCCACCTGAGCCCAGTGGGGACACAGATGGAACCCCCATGACTGGGGCGACTCTTCAGCAGTCCCCTCCCACCGGAGGGTGCAGAGAGTGTAGTTTGCAGCACAAAAAGGCAAAACCCCCCTTCTGGCCTGTGGCCACACATGCTGTCTTTCCCACATCTTTTTGGAAGCAGTTTCTCTCTCTGTGAGCAGCTTTATCTCCCCTGGATTTTCGTCTTGAACATGGTGGCTATGGCCGCTTGTTTGTTTGAAAACAGTCATCGCCATTAATGACAACGCCCACTTCTCTGCAAAGACGAGTTGCCCAGGAGGCTGCCAGGAAGGAGCCTGCCCCGTGGAGGGGCTGCCGCGGCCCAGCATGGAGAGAGCCCGCGGGGGGGGCGGGGGGGCAGACACGAAGCAGAGCCCAGTGTTCTCCCCGAGCCGAGGTCTAGACCAGCTTCTGCCTCTGTGTCTAGTTTTCTCCTCTGCAAACTCATGGTCAGGGCTGAGTCACGGCCCGGGGCCCTTCTCTCTGACACTGCGTGACAGCCGTCAGCCCGTTTGGACCACACTCTGGGCGCCTCCAAGACCTCGGGGATTCCATTCCTGATTGCATTTAGAGTCCCCAGCAGTGTCAATCTGAGGAACACGTGCCCATTCTGGACCAGCGCCGCACACGGACATGGAATTACAAATAAATCCGTGACCTCATTTGACCCCAATAGTTATGTGAAGTCGCGGAGGACAGAGCCATCCACTCCATGGGCAGGAGGCTGAGGTGAAGAGGAACACGGTGTTTCTCCCGAGGTCTCTGTGGGGCAGTCAACTAACATCCAGGTCCGCCGGCTATGCACCACTCCGGCAGTCATATCTCAAGGATTTGTACACCGGGCGGGCTCACTCACCTTCCCCTGACCTGGAAGAAGGTCGGGGTCTGGCTGGACAGGAAGTGCTGAGTGAGCAGCCCAGGGCTGAGGGCAGAGATGCCCTCATCAGGTGTGGCACCCCCACACCTGCCCTGGCCGATCGGGGCCACCACTCCTCTGGTGGCCGCCTGTGCCCACTGCCCAAGACCTGCAGCCTTGTGCCAGTGGGAGCTGTCGGCACACCCAGGGGTGAGCACATGACCGTCTCGGATTGTTCTGAGACTTTAATTAAAACACATTGGCTTCACCTTCCTTATTGCTAAAAAGGCTTCTGGAATGACAGCTACATCACCAAGCCAACAAAGGGTCCATGCCTCCCTCGGTTGATGCCAGGAGAGGGCAGCGAAGGACTGGGCCTCTCCCCCAGGGGCTGGCCTGGAGTGGCCTGCAGCCTGGCCCATGGCCCAGGTGCCTGCCTGCAGAGAGCGCCGTCTGGCCTCACACCCTCCGAGGGACAGGCTGCTGCCTGGTGGGGTGACCGCTGTTCTGGGCCCACTTCCAAGCAGCACAGTGAGCATGGGGCTGGGAACAGGGTGAACTGTTGATGGCAAAGGCTTGGCCTCAAGGGGGAAAGGTGTGCCTACCCCTTTATTCACTTGTTTAGGAGTTTGTGCACTCACCTTTCCGTGGTGAGAAGGTTGCAGGTGGGTGGTGGCTGGCCTTAGCCCGGATGCTCAAGGGCATCCGGGTCAAGGCCTCTAATATGTGTCCTTGTCCTTTCTCTGGCCACTGAGCCCATGTTCCCAGCAGGAAGGAAGGGACGTGGGGGGTGAGAAGGCTGGCCCAGACCAGAACCAGGGACAGACATGCCAGGCATCTCATTGCAATCTGTCCTTTGAGAGAGGCGGGAATATTCGCTCCCACTGCGTGTGTTCCCCCTTGATGGCAGGGGCCCCGCTCCTGGAGGTGGAGCTAGGTGTGGGCAGCAGGTACGCTTATGCTCTCGTGAAGTCACGAAGGCGGCCCTGGCTGGCTCTGTGACCTTCTAGCAGATGAATTATGTGCTAATCACTGCGGGACTGCCCCCGCAGTCCACCCCAGTGACAGCTGTCCTCCAGACACCTTGGGAAAGAAGCTCCCTGCAAACTATTTGAAAAGTTAGTAGAAATCCCATGTGCAGGCCGGAAGGCAAGGCCAACGGCATCCTCATGCCTGCAGGGTCACAGACCCGCCTCCTGGGCCCCCGCCGGCACCAGCCAAGAGCCCTCTTTAGGCTCTGTGGAGACTCGGTGTCTTTGGGATGAGGCAGAACCGCCAGTTCTGGATGGTTCACTGAGGAGGGAGCGGAGTCCTGGGGCCTGCCTTCTGCAGAGGTCAAGTTCCCACAGGCAGCCCACTGTGTTCTCACCAGGAGCACGCAGGGAGGGGAGGCTGCTCAGTGGCCAGGCTACCTGGAGCCTTTCTCTGGAGGCTTGGGGACCCCACAGGCCTCAGGGCTGCACCCAGCTAGGCCTCCTTTCTCACACCCTCCGCCCACACCCACAAAGTGCCCAGCAGGTGGCGGGCTGCCAGGGGTCACAGCAGGACACAGCTGCTCTCGGCTTCAGTGGGGTCACAGGGGCTTCAGTGGGGTCACAGGAGCTGCAGCCTGCAGGACACCTGTGCAGAGAGCTAGTGCCCTGGGAGAAGGTGACTGCCCCACCACCTGGCACAGGGAAGCTTGCTATAACTGCGGAGTCCAGGCCCCTGGGGGACCACTCTGTGACGGGGGCCCAGGTCACCTCAAGGGCAGGAGGTGCGGGCTGGAGGCTGTCTGCTCTGTCCGCAAAGACCTGGGCAGCAGGAGGCTTGATGTGCCCTTTGGTATCTCCAGCTCTCTGCCTCTAAACCAACCAGTGGCATTTCTCTGTGCTAGGCCAATGTCACCTTGCTGGGAAGCCCTCCCTGCACTGGCCCAGATTCTGAGGACGTGGCAAGTGGGGGTGGGGAGTACTTTCTCCTCCACCCTGACATCTCCGGCACCTCAGGGTCCCGAGACTCATGACTACCCTGGGTGACTGCAGGCACCAGGCTGCAGCCCCTGGCGCTGGGCTGAAGCTTTATCCTAGCAGGTGCTCCGCCCACCAGCCAGCCTAGGCAGCTTCCAGACTGGAGGGGTGGCTGCTCCTTGTCCTCGGGGGAGGGGACTGGCCTGAGTGGCTGCCCCACCAGCAGGCTGCCCCTGCCAGCCCCAGACTGAGGACAGCAGCCTGGGGCCTTCGGGGCTGTGCAGGGGCAGGATTGCACCCGGTGAAAGGGCTGCAGGCCGTTATGTAAACGAGCCAGAAGCTTCCCTCTTCCCAGCCCCATATGCAGACACATGAGCCACCTCAGAGCCTGTGACTCTAATGTCACCCAGCTGCCTCGGGACACCTGCCCTCCCCACTGCCCACAGCTGGCTGCTAGTGCCTGCCTTCCGAGTCTGTGCCCTCGGCAGCCTCAGGGTGTCCCCCGGGGCCCCCACTGTCCTGGGTGTAGATCCGGCTCAGAATTGGGCCCGCTGTGTGGTCCTAACTGTTCACCCGACTGGGCTGGTGTCATCTCCGCCATTTAATCTTCGAGACAGGCGGTGAGCTGTCGCCTGTCAGATGGGGGGGGGTGCGGAATGAACTCAAGGGCATGCATTTGAAAATGCAGCTTTTGCCACCTTGTCCTCCCCACCTTTCCCTCCCCTTCCTTACCAGTGCGTCACTCAGCTCAGGCCGCCCTCATAGAACCTTGGACTGCGCACTCAGACGTCAGTGTGCATGGTCTCAGGTCTGGAGGCTGGAGGTGTATCATGCCGTCAGCAGGCAGGCTTCTCCAGAGAACTGTGTCCCTGGCAGGCAGACAGCCGGCTTCCCCCGTGTCTGCCCTGCCATCCCCGTGGGTGCGCATCCCGGGTCTCCCTGGGTCCACTTGGCCTTTTCTAACCAGGGTGCCCATCATGCTGGATCAGGCCCTACCCTCATGGCCGCATGTTAACTCAGCCGCTTATTTAAAGGACCCATCTTGCCCTGGCTGGTGTAGCTCAGTGGATTGAGCGCAGACTGTGAACCAAAGGGTTGCTGGTTCAATTCCCAGTCAGGGCAAATGCCTGGGTTGTGGGCCAGGTCCCCAGTAGGGGGCACACGAGACGCAACCACACATCAATCTTTCTTTCCCTCTCTTTCTCCTTCCCTTCCCCTCTCTCTAAAAATAAATAAATAAAGTATTTTTAAAAAATAAACGCCTCATCTCTACATGTAGTCACATTTGGAGGGACAGGGGCTGGGAGTCTGACACGTAAATTTTGGGGTCACAGTCCAGCCCGCCACAACCACTCCCCCTGCCCCTCCTTGCTGTGGTCCCTCTTAAATTCCTGCTTCTCTGCAGGTGATGCTCTGGGCCTCACCTTACCCTTTCCTGCAAAGAATTACCTAGGAAGCTTGTCTGGGTGACCTTCTTAGAAACCTCCTGCCAAACTGAGGCCTAGGACAACATCCTCCGTAATAAACCCAAGCCAAAGCACCCCTCTGCCCACCCACTCACCCGCTCTTGGCCAGCTCTGTCCCAAGAACCGGCCGAGACCCCGCCCTGTGCAGCCATCGGAACTCAGAGCCGAGTGGGACGGATTGTGAAGCCCCTTCATCCCGAGTACAAAGGAAGCTCCAGCCATTGTGCTCCCCCGCCTTTCCCGTTTGAAGGCCGGTAACTCTCCCGTCCGCCTCACCCAAAAGCATCGGAAATTCTCACGGGAGGAAGAGCATTTTCCGTGACCTTTAGGTGCTTCACACTCACCTCACAGAGGAAAACCTCGGAGCTCAGGGCTCCACGATCATTTCTACGTAGCTGAGAAGACCCGCAGTCCCTGGCACCCTGCTCTGAGCCACAGGAAGCTGCGCACCGCCTCTGCCTGCAGGGAGCTTAGAGCCGGGCGGGGCAGTGGGCTCCGCAGGCCGCTCAGTGACAGTGACACGTTAATGACACCTGTGCAAGGCGCCACCTGGGCATCCTGAGGATGTGCCAACAGCCCTGACAGGAACCTAAGTGCGAGACCCTCCTCTGACGTGTCATCCCCTGTCATCCTCGTGACAACCCCATTGCGATGGCGCTCTCATCGTCCTGTGTAAGAGGAGGGACTGAGAAATGCACCCAACAGCTGGCCGGGACTTACTCCGCCGGAAGGCGGCCAGATTCAGCACCGGGCTGCGGACAGCGATCCGCCTGCGGCCTGGAGCTGTCCCTGGTCCTGCCGCCCCTGCCACCGCCCCGCCCAGAGACGGGGAGCCTAACCCGGGTGGTGTGGGAGACTGGCTCTGGCTACGTTTTCCTGGAGGCCGAGCGCTTTATTTTCCCGAGTTAATTACGATGGAGGTGACATTCTAACCCTTGCCCCACTGAGAATTTGAAAACTAAAATGCCTTTCTTTTATTAATTCACTTGACTCTCCAGTGAATGCGGGGATGGACTTAATAAGCAGGCAGAGGGACAGTGGTGTGGCACAAACAGATGGCTGTCCCTGTGCACCCCAAGCCCTGTGAGCCTGGAGATGTGTCTGGTCTTCATGACGCCCCCTCCTGAGTCTCCCTCCTCCCACACTGCTTGGATTTAAGCTTTGATGCCATTGTTCTATTCAAACGTGGTGATATACACGTCCCGCCTGAACTGCTTCCCGCTCCTCCCTCACGCCACGAGGTCAAGAAGGCCTTGAGCCCCGAGCTTACAAACCCATCACTATTCCCCAGTACCGCCTGCCCCCACACACAGCAACTGAGACACACACGAATGCATAGCAGGTGTTTAATGCATGTTTGTGGGATCGAAGATGAATTTCTACCCCTACAGAAGCACGTTGTCACCTGGAAAATTATTTATAGCAGGAGTTGCAGGGAAGGGAGGCTGCTGGGTTTGATCCATGAGCTGAAAGAGTGTGAGAGGCGGTGGGGAGACGGGGAAGAGGGGGCGATCCAGGGAGAGGGTGCGAGAGAGGCTGCAGACATGAAGAAAAACACCCTGTGGAAGCCTGATTTATAGCAAAGTGCAATTTTAAAAGATAAATGCACAGGCTGGAATTGGGAAGTAGAGCTGCCATTTCAGGTTACATAAGAGAGAAATAAACACTTTCATTCCCTTCCCCACCAGACCAGGCGGCACTACCTCACTTCCCGCCCCAGCCCTCCCCGGTTTCCAGGGTCCCTCTCTCTGTCTCTCCCTCTCCCTCTCCGAACCTCCCTCCCTCCCTTGCTGTTCCCTCCCTCCTCTTGCTCCTCTCTCTAATTCTCTGTCTCTCTCAAACGCCCACATGCTCGCGCACGCACACACACACAGACACGCACACACTCCCCGCCCCCTCCCAGCACCCTCACCCGGCCCCGGCTCTGCAGCGGGTGCAGGAAGCAGATTTATGGCGACTGCAAGCTCTGCTCCTGCCTCCCAGACACAGGCTCATCCCACACTAAGCTTCTTTATATGGGGCTGTTAGCCCTGCTCCGCTGACTCGGGAGGCTACGTATTTTTAATCTCGGTGATTTTTAATGCCATCCCTCATCCCTGGGCCACGGGCTCCAGCCGCACTCTGACCTGAGTGCACCAACAGCAGGGAAGCTGCCGCCATTTGTCAGCCGCACGCTGACTGCCTGGGGTCCTTAAATTAAAGAGCGTGGGAGGGCGCAGCTCTGGAGCTCTCGCTCAGCCCTGGGGACAGGCTGCAGGCGCAGGGACCCTCGCTCTCTGGCCTCCGACCGCCTGCTCTGCGTGGCGACAGGGCTCCTGCCTCTAACAAAGGGAAGCGCCTGTGCCCGTGGGGAAGCCGCAGGGATGGGCAAGAGCAGAATGTGCTTAAACGTGCTTTGCTTCCATTAGGCAAGCCAGGTACCAGAGGGGAAGAGCCCAGGATGGGGCAGGAGGGGGCCTTGCCGGCAGCACCAACTGTGGGGCCTGCGGAGCTGGGTGCCAGGTACTGTGTGGCCCCCAGGCTGTGTGACGGCCGCCAGAAGGCCCTCGGGTGACCATGCCCCTGCTCCCCACTGAGCCCCACTGCCCCTCCCCTCTCACCCTTCCGGTGCAAAGGTCAGGGAGGCAAGATGAAGTGGGTGTTCAGAAAGATCTGTGCTTTGTGGGGGGCTGGTGCCTCCTTGGTGGGGAGCAGCTGCAATGGGGCTCCGCCCTGGAGGATGCTCCTGGCACTCCCACTGCATGCCTGCACACACATTGGCCCCTCTGAGCCCCACCCTGCTCTGCAGACCTGCTCCCAAAGACAACTCGGCCCCACTTAGCCAGCGAGCAAAGGACCAGGGGGAGGTCCCTGGCCTGCCCGTCCTCATGGG
>PVKM010017212.1:0-13032 GCA_004027735.1 Carollia perspicillata
TTGAAAAGGGATGAAATAAAGATAGAATTGTTTAAAAAAAAAAACTTTACACAGCCTTTAACGGGTTGCCGTGATACCCCAATAAAAGGCTACAGAATGCAGTCTTTCCCAAACTTATTCAAGCGAGGAACCCCCATGCCAGGTGCATCTATTCACATCTCTTAGAGCACTAGGGTCCCTTGGGAACCATTGGGGAGAAACCTTAACCTAAGCCATCAGGTGGAAAAACAATGGGCTTATTCTGTATTTAACCAGAGGGCAGATGCTTGTAGAAGTTTTAGGGAGAGAAAAAATTTGACTCAGTGTAGGTGAAACTGTCACTAATGCTGCTGCTCTGCAAAGGGATTCAGTGGACATCCTTGAAAAGGAAGCTATGAAACCTGCAAGCTGGTGCGCTCCATTGTCATAGATTTTACAGGAGGGATTTTATAAGTGGAGGAGGCTGAAGTATTTGATTTTAAAGATCCCTCCCAAAATGTGACTCTATGATTTCAAGTTGCCCTCCCTACTCAGATTTGTATTCTGATGTCCAAAATGGAACTTATTCCTTCTTTATCTGATCTTCATGTATGAATGTGATTAAACACATTGCTAACAAGGCAAATTTGATATAAGTCTCTTGTTATTCATTAAAATTAAATTTCTTACTCCAAATAAAAAGTAATTCAAGAATTATAATGATCTTGTTCTGAGGATTTTTCTCTATGCTCTTTTTAATTCTTGGACACCTCATCCTTATTTTCTGGCCATTGGCAGGCTAAAGGACAAGTTCATGAACAAGCCAGAATTATCAAAACTTCCAGCCCTGGCCAGTGTGGCTGTCTCAGTGGATTGGGTGTAATCCTGTAAAGCAAAAGATTGCCAGTTCGATTCCCGGTCAGGGCACATACCCAGATTGTGGGTTTGGTCCCTGGTTGGGGTGTGTAGGAGAGGTAACCAATTGATGTTTCTCTCTTGTACTGATGTTTCTTCCTGTCTCCTTCTTTTTGCCTTCCCCCTCTCTAAAAATAAATAAATATATATATATATTTTTTAAAAAAAACTTCCCTAGCAGTGAGAAAAAAAGAGACCCAAGTTCCTTGATCACATGGTACAAACATCTAAATGGCTAAATTCTTTTCAAAAGAAGGCAGGCAAGCCTCAGTGTGGTCAGAAAATGTCCCATCTGGTCAATGATGTTGTAGCAGTCCTTCTAAATGAAAAGGGGAGAAAGAGGTCAGGGAGAAAATAATGAAGATTCTAAGGCACTATTTCTGGTAATTTGTGGAGGCTTTCAATTATTTATGTATCTTGGAGGAATTGGACTTGGAATTTTGCAAGGGTATATCTGATATTATATTCCTTACTATAATTAGTGGAAAGAAAAAAAAATCTGAAGAATAGTCTCAGCATGTTGAGGTTGAATCAAATCCTATCTTAAGTACTGTCATATTTTGGAGTCAAGCTCCCAAAATGCCAGAAATATGTTTTTTTGCTTTTTTTTTTTAAGAAAGAGAGAGCACAAGGGATGGAGAGAGAAAGGAAGAGAAACATCGATGTGAGAGAGAAACATTGATTGGTTGTCTCTTGCATGAACCTTGACCAGGAACCCAACCTGCAATCTAGGTTTGCGCCCTGACCAGGAATCGAGTCTGTGACCTTTTGATTTACGGGACAGAGTTCTAAACAACGGAGCCACACCAGCCAGGGCCAGAAATATCTTTAATTCAGAACAGCGCAGTGCTAGACATTTGGATTAAATGATTTTCTGTTTGGCATGTGGGAGGGCAACCATTGTGAAGCAGTTGTTTTCATCAAACAGTATGATAACACCTTATCAATTTTTATTGATTGATAAATTAAAGCAAAGTTTTAATTTTCATTGTCAGGAAACCCTGGACATAAAAAGTGACAAGAGAAAATCTCTTTCTATAACTGGGATCAAAATGAATTTATACTGAAAGCAGACTAGGATTCACATTATCCTTATTTTCAGTTTTAGATAAAAAAGAAATACCTTCTGGTTCTTATCAAACTTCATTTTTATATTTTATTTGGTATATGAAACTCCTCTATGTTACTCTATCTTCATTTAAAAAAATTAAATTTACTACTGAAAATTTTTAAATTATGTAAAGAAATATATTGATGATTAAAAACTAGCAAAAGTTTCACTTGCACCAGCCCAACAACTATTTCGATCCTGCAGAAGCAGAGCTGTATAATGGAAAGAAAGAATTTGAGGTTAGATGTCTTTCTTGTGTTGAAATATTTCACTCTGACTTTGGACAAGTCACTTACCTCCTGAATCTCCATTCCTCATGTGTCAAAAATAAAAAAGTGGTTCATTATCATACTACTTATTTCCCAAGGTGGTTCTAAGTATTCAGTAAGAGAATATGTTAAATCTTCAGTTTCCTTACATATACATACAATTATTTTTACCTCCTTTAGGTCTTCGTTCATGCATGTATGGTTCCAATCACAGTGCCTTATATGAACTTGTGTTCTACTTTTTACCATCTAACATTATGGCTGTGTTGTAATTTACTAGCTTCCCCCCTATTGATGGACATTTAAATGGTTTACAGTTGTTCCCGATTATAATAATGTAAAGAAAAACATCTTTGTACATTTAAGCTTTTTTTTTTTGACCAATTTCTCTGGGACTAGTTCCAGAGGAGAGATTATGGAGTCAAAGTGAATGAACATTTTTAATCTATCTTGTCTTTTGAGTTTTTCCTTCATCCAAACAACCCTTCCCTTTGGTAACTTTCCTAGAATGTCACAGAATGCTTCAGTGCCCTCTTGAAAGCAGCCACAAGATTCAGAATCTGCATTTGGAGGCCACATTTCTATCTTTAGGTTCTATCAAAACCACTTGCCTAGGAGGCCTCCCCCTAGACTGCAGCGTCCTCTGGGACAGGACTGTTCCTTAATCATATTTGCAGCCTAGTGTGGCCTGGCCCGTCATAGATCTCAGTGAGTGATTGTTTAATGGAAATGAACTGAGCAGATGGCTGATACCTGATAGGCTCCTTACAGTCACCTGACTGGCCAAAACATTCATTCATCAAAGAGTTATTAAAAATGTCAGGCAGGAAACCGGTGCTAGAAACCGGAGATATGCAAATACAGCACAGGTGGCCTTGTTTCCCTAAGAGCAGAGTCCCCAGTGGGAGTGGGAGAATTTGGTCTTCAATCTGTGAATTCCTTGAAATGGGGTTGAAAGGTGGAGCTGGCCTGACCCGTGTAATGTGATTTCGGAGAAGGTCTTTGCTCTGGTCAAATATTTTAATCATCTACTCTCTAATATCTGTCATTCTGTAACCAAGCTCTTGTTACTGAGGTTGAGATGACAGAAAGGGCCGCTGCTCTGTTGTTTGATAAGCATATCCTGTGTCAGAGAACTCCGGGCTGGCCTGTAGGAGCCAGGATGTGAAAACAGACTTCCTTGACACGGCAGGGGTAGGGCGGGTTTCCAAATCCCCTCCGGAGCAGAAAATCCCTGTTTGATCCTATCTTAGCATCATAAGGCCACCTGCTGTGGGCATGGTTACTGGGGGCCTCTGGCCAATTCGGGGAGGATCAGAGTTCTGAGCTTTTGACTTGTGTATGAGTAAACCCATGTCAAAACTTTATATGTATCCCACTTGCCAATTGCTGAAAAACTTTGATAAGGGGAGCAGAAATTGAGCAAATAGCTCTGAATAGTTGTTTTTTGTTTTTTTGTTCTTTGGCCTCAGACTGTGGGTTGTTTTGCAACCTGTTCCTCCAGAGTCTATGTAATTTAGTGAAGGCTGGCTGAAAGCCAAAATTGGGCCTTACTCTGAAGCCTGTTGTGGTGCTGGCTTAGTTTGAACTCTGAGGGTGCAGATAGTCAAAGAGGGCAATTCTGCCCCAGAATTCTGATGACTGCTGGTTTGTGTGGAAACACTCAGAGAACTCTGACAAGTTTTGCAGACCTCAGATTGTTCTATGTCGGGCGTTGCACTGTTGAGCAGGGATGTGGAATTTTCTATAGGAGTTAGAACTTCACAGCTTTCTTTTAACCATGCCCTATGAAAGAGCTCCCCAAATGTAGCTAAAAATTATATACTTTATTTTTGTGTGCATTGTGGTAGAGTCATCTGTACGGTTTGTAAAAATAAGTGCACTTGAACTTACAAGTAGATGGAACTCTATGAGTAATATTTATTAATTGTTCTAGTTTGACCAGAAAGATATTATCTTCCAAAGATTGCCACTTAACCAATGATCTGGGACTAAGAGGTTTTTCTGTTTTAGAGTATTAACCATTTGCAAGTTTGAAATGTCAACTAGGAGATGGATGTATCACAGTCACATGGCACAGGATATTGGTTGCAGTTTCATATGTGCATATGAAGAGGTTTGGTAGATGTTTGATTTATTTTTGGCTACCCACTGATGGTTTTATTACCCCAAATTTATATCAATAAGCAAGTTCTTTTGAACTTTTTTAAAAAAGATTTTAGTTATGTATTTTTAGAGAGAGGGGAAGAGAGAATGGGAGAGATACATCGATCGGTGGCTTCCTGTACACCCCCAAACAGGGACCTGGCCCACAACCCAGGCATGAGGCCTGACCGGGAAGCGAACCAGTGACCTTTTGGTTCACAGGCCGGCGTTCAATCCCTAGAACCACACCAGCTAGGGCATGAACTTTTTTACTTTCAGCTCCTATTTCAAAAGTGTATTTTTTTCCTTTGTCTCTTTTGACTGGCTTTCAGGCAGGCATGTTAATTCCTTTCCCTACCCTGAGCCAAGACCGTGTCTTGGGTTTCAGCTGCAATCTAATAACCTGTCAGGAGTATGGAAATATATATCTGGAGTTTGTGATTCTGCTAGGAACCAGGACTTCCAGGAGTGCCTTTTAGAGGAAACTCTGCTCTGCGCTTCTCATTTCTTAATGTTGGCTCTCAGTGTTAATTCAAAGCAGCTGCAGGAGACCAGTTTTTGCTGGATGTTGCTATCGCTGTCTTGCACATTCTTCAATCTCATATGCACATATATCCAATGAAACTTAAGGGACTTTTATGAGTATTTGGTTTTTGGGAGAATGCTCCCCATAACTCAGATTTCATGGGTAAAATCCTTGCCACATATCTGGGAAGGTGGTATGAATGGTGAAGTGCTGGGTTCCAGTTCTAACTCTGCTACTTACTAGTTGGGTGATCTTCGGCAAATCTAACCTTTCTATCTTTTGCTTTTCTTGTCTGCAAAATGAAGGTGAAAATTGTCTTGGTTTAGATACTTACAGTGATCCAAGGTATATGGATAGAATTCTTTAGTGTCTGCTTGAGAAATTGTACTATTATGAAGATTATACTAGTCTTGCTGTAAGTATTATATGAAGTAATACTCTAAAGCATTTAGAACAGTTCCTAGAACATAGTAAGATTTCTGTGTGCATTAGTTACCATTATTAACTTAAGGATCTCAAAAAATATTAATTCTCTGCTTCTGTGGGAGGGGAGGGCTTTGCCCACAGAGACCCCCATCCACCACGGATGTCTACCAAGTCATGATCTGCTTGGGGAGGAAAGGTGGCTGATCTCTCAAAGGAGAAGGGCCAGGAGCCTGTTCCTCAATGGGCTTTTGTTGGGTTTAATTTGCATAGGGATACAGGCATATATGTAAAGCTCATCAGTCATTGTCAGGTAGTGATGATCAAACAATAGATAACATTCAAAGAACTCTGAGGGCTTATTTTGAGTCAGGGTCAGATAGCTAAAGGGTCATAAAACTTTGGGGAACAAACTTATTCATGCTTGGACCCTTATCATTTAAATTGAGGGTATAGCAAAGTAGGTTTCATAGGATTTTATGCATTCTTTCTTAGGCCACATTGCCCTGGGGAACCTGCCCTTTCCAGAACAGGGCCACACCCACCTCCAGCATTGTTTCAGGCCTAAATCAGGCAGGGGAAGTAAGGTAGCCAGGAGATTAGGAGACTTCTTGCAGACAGAATGATGACTCAGACTATGTCAAAGCCAAGGGGTGAGGGTCCATCACCCCCTTTTTCTATAGCCCCCGCAAGTCCTTCACTGAGAACACCTTCATGACCATGCCTGTCTTAGGTCATCCCTCCTTTTAGGAATCTTACCCATCATTGGCTAACCAGTCATCCGCCTGGGGCCAAGCAGGGTGAAGTAAAAGGGGCAGAGGGAAGCACCCCTACCAGGAAGGTAAGCTTTGTCGCCTTAGTAGCTTATGGTCCCAAGGTCTTTTTACTCAGCCTTAGCTACGGGGAATTATTATAGCTTCTGAAACCAGGCTGGGTGGTTCTACTTTTGATATGGGACAAAGCTCTAACTAAACTAAATGCATGGCTACTGGGGAAATTTACTTTTGTCTTTATTTCTGGAGCAGTAAATGTAATCAAACGTTAAAAATAATCAACTAACCAACCAACTAATAACCAATCAACCAACAAATAAATCAAGATGCTAAAGCAATAGAGTGGCACTTGACTGTACTTACCACTAACACAAAGTTCGTAAAACACAAACTTATATCAAAGATTTAATCCAAACTTCAATTAATATTACAATACTATCCCTTCGGGAAGTGTTTGTTGCTTTTATATCCCACAAGAGACAAAACTCACAGCCTGACAGTGTTTTTTGCCAGTGTTTTTGGAAGTTACATGAAACAAGTATATTTTGGAAGGCAGCGGTATACTAAGCAGTGAAAAATTTCCCCATGTGCAAGTTTTTATTGCTTCTTATGAGTGACACTGTCTTGGATTGGAGAGCATTCACTTTATTTGTCCCAACATCTGAAGAAGAATAGGCCATACTTTTTCTCAGGTCTTCATCCAGAATTTAAGTTGTCACTATTCAGAAAACTTTTTTAGGGCTAATCTATTTTTTTTGCAATGTAAGACAGTTCCTTTTTTCCTATCTTTCACATTTACCCTTTGAGTAACTGCCAGGTATGGACTTGAACCTCACAATCCATTTACGAAGGATTGAATGCCAGTGATTTAGAATAGGACTCAGTATTTGCATTGCTCAGAAGAGGAACGATATCTGGGTATTTAAGGTTGGTTATTATTTGCTTTATTTTCTTGATACCTTTGGTCTTTATTTGAAAGGCAAGTTCAAATGAAAAGCTTCTTTTGTTATCTTAAATATATTATTTGAAATACAGAAACACCCTGAAAAATAAGCATACATTATTGAAATAGCTCTAAAAAATTAATGCTTTTGGAAATACCGTATCTTTTTGCCTTCTCTACAGTTCTGAAATTTAAACATGACATATTTGTCATCATTCTGGCCCATGTCACCAAGTCTCAGGGCAGTGTGACATTCAAAGAAACAACCAAAAGCAAATGAAAAGTGGATCTAAATTTTGCTCGCAGTCCTCAGAATACATTTCAGGGTCTGTAAGGACAGGTCCTAGCCGTCTCGTCTGAGATTGTCATCGTCCTACTCTTCCGCTTCCTCATTGCTGCAGCCCCCCCGGGGCCGTTCTGCCGCACTCTCTTCTTTTCCACCACTGCCCAGCACTGCTCGCTCTTTTTTCACATCTTGGATTCTGTCTTTCTGTTCCGACCTCTTTCTTCCCATTCTTTCAATTCTGTATCACAAGAGCCCAGCAATTAAGTTGGAAGGTAAAAAAATTTTCTTAGAGGGTGGGCAGAGAGGAGACACTAAGCAGACAGAGATAATTTCAGCATGTGACTAGAAATGCTCAAATAAGAAATTCGTCTCTGCCTCAAAAGCATTTTGTAAAAAGAACGCAAGGATTTAGTGTAGCTATTAAAGCTCTTGCTTTACTTAGCTTAGGTTAAACTTTCTAAAAGAGGCAACTTGTCTACAATTTTCAAGCCCATGACAATGGAATGTGTGCTTGGAGAAACCTCCGATAATAACATTTACAATATTCTTTTAGAACTTGGTTAACAGAGACACAGTCTGAGTCTGTTCCATCTCTCCCATAGGAGGGTGGGTTTTCCAGGACCCTGTGCTGTGGTTTTCCAGAAATTCCCTCTAGGAATAGTTAAAGGAGGCAGCTGGGTGGAAGAGGAGTGCTGGAGAGAATGAAACTTGGTTTTGAACAGCACTTTACGCAAGGTGAAAAGAACAACCATTTCCAAATCAAAGAGTGAGAGGGTGGTGGTGGCTGCTGCAGCTCAACGCGGTGCCAAAGCGTCGCCTGTCCAGTCCATGCCTAGAGCTCCCACTGCTCCTGCGTGAGCTGTCTGTGGCCCAGGAGCCTTTCCGGCGTGCAGCACTCCTCAGGTTATTGGCATACTGCAGGGGCTACTTTATTATTCTTATGGAGGTCCTTTTGTCGAATTTCTTTTTGTTTTTAAAAATTCTACTCCCTCACATTACACACACACCCAGAGTTTTAATTGATTTTTTTAAGGAACAACAAAATGAGGTCATATTTGTTTTTTGACCTGAAAATTATTATGGTTGTTGTTTTTTACTTTGCAGTTTGTCATGAATATTCATGTTAGGACATTTAAATATACCGTATTCTTTTTTTTTTAATTTTATTAATTTTATTTTTATTTTAGTTGTTGTTCAAGTACAGTTTTCTGTCTTTTACTTATACCGTATTCTTTTGGACAGCTCTTGTATTCCATTGCACAATGATGAACTCTTGTACTCAACAATTCCCCTATTGTTAGACCTGCAGGTTACTTCATTTTTCACTCTAGAAACAATGGTGCAGTTTATATCCTAGTATATATTATTTTTGCACACTTATACTAGTATCTCTATACCACTGATTCCTGAAAGTATAATTTCTAGGTCAGAAAGAGTGTGCTTTCAAAATTGTAATTGCTGCTACCGAATTGACACATCCTTCCAAAGAAAAAATTTTGCTCCAAAAGGCATGGTTTCTAATCTGAATTCTGCTGCTTAATTTGCTTCTTCCTTTCTCTTTGTCGGCTTCCTCTCTGCGAAATGAGGGAAGTGGAGCAGAGACCTCTGAGTTTCAATGGCTGCTCGTGGATCTTTACGTGACAAATTGATGTTGCCCAAACTCGGAGAATTATGTAGGGCTGTTTCAAACCCATATGCATATCTGCTCTTTAGAAGACTGGCAAGGACAAAGCTTATTTAAGTTCCTTCTGATTTAACTTTGATTAATAAACAAATCCATTAACCCCCTGGAAGATTCTTTTGAGACATTCAAGCTGTGAATTTTTCTTTCAGGGCTTTTTGAAAGCTGAGAGACACCGCTGAACAAACTCCCATTTAGGCCAGATTTTGTTTATTTTATCCAATTCAAATCAGTTTGATGACTGAGTGTTTATGTGTGCTCTTAAACGTTGCCCAGTACTTGGATAGGTCACATTTGACCCGTTGGTCATTGAACAGATTTGGTTTTAATCAAGTCCCAAGTCAGATACAGCACTTATACGATAGTGATCTTTCATCTAAAAGCCACGTTTTGATCACTGAGCCTTGTAAAACTCAAATACATAAATAAAGTGAAGAGGCTGGGAAAGATGTTGGTTTGGTTTCCTTCAACCTTCTGCTTATTGAGGGCTCAGAGCCAAAAGAAGGAGAAAGGCAGCGTGATGGGGATTTGACGCTTCACTCACTGAACTGAGCGAGTCTGCAGATGTCTGGAACCATGCTCCGTAAAATACAATATTCACCGGTTGCTAGGAGCCCCTCAGGAAACAATCCTCAGCAAATATCAAAGTGTACATTTGAAATCTATTCAGACCAATAAGGGTATGGTTTAGAATTTCCGATGGTAGGATACTTTTAGGCCTACTCTATAAAAAATTATTTGTAAATAGTTTGTGTGCTAGTTAGACAAAGATATGAAACTTTGCGTCAGAATCTGGATCCCTCTGTGACATTGCATCCCGAGCAGGGTGAGTGTGCATCCCAAACAAGTTATTACTACTCATGTGCCAAAGAGTGGTGTTAATTTGGTTTTTGAAATAAATTTGAGCCATAACACATTAGGCCAAGGATTGACTACCTGCTCAAATGTGGCCTGTTCCCAGATAGTATATCCTTTGAAATAGAGCAGAACATTCTTCATACATAGGGAATTACTAACACTGTCAGATTCTTTCTAATAAATCTTGAACTTAGTAATTTGAATATGTAAGAACCCAGTAAGCATCTTCCTTAAGCAGGAGCAGAAGCTGGTAGATAGGAGGAATCTGGCGGTTGTGACGGTCATGAGAGAGTGGACATTACGGATAGGTAAGCTAGAAAAGTGAGAGACAGAACCCAGAAGATAAAGTTAAAAGACACACATGCAGTGGAAACCACAGACACTGGCAGGGGAGGAAGGCAGGCAGAAGGAGTGGCTGGGTCTGGGGGTGACAAGCCATGTGACAAAACGCATACCTGCCTCAGCTCCCGAGCAACACCTGTTCCTGAAGCCTGGTGCTCGGTGTTTCCTGGATTTCTTTTTTTTTTAATGTTTTATTTATTTATTTTTAGAGAAAGGGGAAGGGAAGGAGAAAGAGTGGGAGAGAAACATCAATGTGTGGTTGCCCCTCATGTGTCCCCTACAGGGATCTGGCCCACAACCCAGGCCTGTGCCCTGACTGGGAATTGAACCAGCGACCCTTTGCTTCACAGGCCCGTGCTCAATCCACTGAGCTACACTAGCCACGGCTCCTGGATTTCTTTTAAGGCTTGGCTTTATGGTCAAAATTTCTGTGTTCCCGTTCTTAAGCATATTCTTACATACTTCTTCATCCCACGAAGTCCTGTCCTATTATTTGAGGTAACTTGAGTTGAGACTTTGTTTCTTGCAATCAGAAAACCTGAGTTAAAGACTTTCATTATTAACTGCATTTGCAGATGAAGAAACCAAGGCTCAAGGACAAACTCTAGTTAAAGTTAAGGGGGCTGGAATTCAAATCCAGTTTTATCTGACTCCAAGGCTTTTTACACTATTCCATGCACTCAGGTATATTTCCTGACACGTTGCAATGTTTAATTTTTTTTTGTATTTTCATAGCAATATGCTTTTGCTAGTTAAGTAAACCAACTTGGAACTAAGTGTAAATTTACCTGTGTTAATGAATTGCTTCACTAAATTTAAGATATGATGTCATATTTATGCATAACTAACTCCTGGTTTTCTATTATTAACAGTAAATAAGAACAGGGTTGTATATGAAGATGTTTATAGCGTACATTTCACTTGATCATCCCCATTAGGTCACATCACTTTGAAATTAAAAGCAAATGAGGCTTGTCACATACCCTTTAGTAACTTGCAAATTAAAAATTCTTAGCAACATAAATTAATTATAATTTTTCAGATTTTTCTCCTTTACTAATTTCTTCTTCACTTAACTTCATTTGTTTCATTTCCTCTGGGTTTCTGTTGAAAGAAGTTTTGATAAAGGATGTTATTAGTGGGGGAAAGGAAGCTTGGCACGTTCCATGAAATGACATGCCTTAAAGAGAAGGGAGCCCTCAGTAATTCCTCAGGGAGCCCAGTCCATGGGGAACAGACCATAAGGTGGTGAATACCTCTTTCCAAAAGGTGTTATATTTTACACTTGTTGCTGCACCACTAAGTTTCCAAACAGTGAATAGTTTTGCTACATCTAGAGCATCTACAAGCATCTCAAAAACAGAGATTAATTTTTCAAAGGGACACACACACATAATCGTATACTATACATGTACAACCAAATTATGGAAACACTACTAGTTTCTCTCTGGACCAAAAATAGTAAACCAATGCCATGAAGTTATTTTTTAAGCAGTGGAATGATATGTTTAGTTGTTTGTTTTCTTTTTAATTGAGTTTATTAGGGTGACAAAATTGTACAGGTTTCAGGTGCGCAATTCCACAACACAGCATCTGTGCACTGTACTGTGTGCTCACCACCCCAAGTCAAGTCTGCTTCCCGCACCATTTATCCCCCCATACCCTCTTCTGCCTTCCCTCGCTGCCTCCGCCCAGCAATCACGACACTTACTTGGGAACTATTTTGCTAACATTTAAACATTAGGAGATTCTGTATAAAAATCCAGATTGTTGTTGTTTTATTAAAACACTGCCGTTCTGACACGACACTACTGGGCCTGCCTTTCCCCGCTGGAACAGGTGTTTGGAGCTCAGTGCAGGCTGCCCCCAGTAGACATGGGCTCTCTAGTTCACCACCCCCATCATTCCTTAGGTCCAACTGGCTGCTTAACCTCTGTGTGACCTACATGGCCTGTGGAGGTGTTTGAGTTCGCAATTTCTGATTAAGGATCCAGATTTCTTAACCTTTAGTCCTTATCAAAGGGACCTGGGCTAGGATTGGAGCAGCTTGCAGGTAACCTATAGCTATTTCACCGTATTCTAAGACATGGCTCTGCACGGCAGGTGTGCATCAACATCTCCTGCGGCGCTCTCCAAAAATCTATATTGTCCCCCCCTTTCCAGTTCCTCTTTCAGATCTAGTAGGTCTGGTGTGGAGCCGGGGAGTCTGACTGTCTGAAAAGCTTCCCTCTTGGTTTTGATTTTGAGTAGGATGGCGTAAGCATACTTTATCCACCTGTTTTTCATCGAATGCTGCTATATAATCCAGACAAGATGTATGGAAAAGCTGTTTGAGGACTCTGGAAAAGTAAATAGCAACAGACAGCAGGAGAAGAAAACCGGAAATTAAAGTACCACCAAAGTGGTGATGTGCTTTGTATCCTCCAACTTGAACCCAGTACAGCCTGAAACCTGCACAAGTAGAACTCCAGGAGAAGTCCTCTATTTCTGGCTCAATTTGCTTAAGAGCCAGAGAGAGAATGTGTAAGGAAATTTCCCATTTTCCTTTTGGTCCTTTCACTTCTCAATTCTCAGTCCACGGCACCCAAGTACTCCTGGGGCAGCAGTGGCAGTAGTAGTAGTAAGGTGGCCAGTGGGAGCCCAAAACCTGGAGGGAGAGAAACATTCCTCTTACTAGGGGAAGTGGTTCCACAAGAGTAGGGAAAAAAACACTGTCACTTTTTTCCTTTCTCCCCACCCCGCCCCCCAGGAAACATGGACAGACATGGAAGTATGTGGCAGAAGAGAGTAAATAAAGCCCTG
>PVKM010017212.1:13132-26242 GCA_004027735.1 Carollia perspicillata
CAGAAAAAAATTAGAAATTCAGGAAAGGCATGAAACAACATTATCCTTCAACAGGATCTAATTGACATTTACAGAATATTTTAGCCATCACAAGGATATGTTTTCTTTTCAAGAGCGTGAATATGCACCAAGGTAGACCATATGGTGGGTCATTGAAACAAACAAACAAACAAACAAACAAAAACAGAATGTAAAAGAATCGAAGCCATGCAAATTATGTATGTTCACTGACAATAAATGAATTAGACTAAAATTTGATAACAGATAACAGAACAATCTCTGAACACTTGGAAATTAAATATACTTCTAAATAACCTGTGGATCAGAGAAAGTTTCAAGGAGAATTAGAAAATATTTTGTATTAAATGAAAATAAAAATGCAACACAAAATTTGTGGGATACAGATAAGGCAGTACTGATTGGAGAACTTGTAACATCAAATGCTTACATTAAAAAAGAAGACAGTTATTAAGTCAATAATCTATGCTTTTCCCTCAAGAAACTAGAAAAAAAGAGAATAAAATAAATGCACAACAAGGAGAAGGAAGAAAATAATAAAAATAAGAGCAGAAATCAATAATATTGAAAATAGTACAACAATTAAAAAAATTAATAAACCAACAGCCTGGTTCTTCAAAAAGGTAGATAAAATTGATAATCTAGTAAGACTGAGAAAAAGAGAAGACAAATTATAAATAATAGGGGAGCACTGTAAACAAGTCTTCGTGAATAAACTCAACAACTTAAATGAAATTGGCTAACTCCTCAAAAAATACAAATTATTAATACTTACCCAAAATCAAATGGATAATTTGAACATTTCTATGGCTATTAAAAAAATTGAATCCATAGTTTAAAAACTTTCAAAATAAACTTCCATGTGTAGCTAGTTGCATTGTTGAATTTTTCCAAATATTTTTTTAAGAATTATACACAATTTCTTCCAGAAAATAGAATAGAATGAAATGCTTCCCAACTTATTTAACAAGGCCAGCATTATTCTGACACTGAAACCAGACAAAGATAGTATAAAAAAATACAGACCAAAATCCTTTGTAAACATAGGTATAAAAATCCTTAAGAAAATATTATCCTAATAAGCTCAACAAATATATAAAAAGAAAATCAGGGGTTTATCCTGAAAGTATGAGGCTGGTTTAATATCCAAAAAACAATTGATATAATCTGCTTTATTAACAGTTTAAAGAAGAAAAACCACATGATCGTATCAGTCAAAACAAAAAATCATTTGACAGAATGTCAACATTTACTAAAACTAGTATTGATGAGAGCTTCAATCTAGTAAAGGCTACCTGCAAGGAAGCTTAGAGCTAAGGTTGTACTTGATGGTGAAAAGCCAGAAACAAGACCAGAAACAAGGCAACGTGGCCCATGCTCACCACGGCTGTTCAACATGGCACTGGAAGTCCAGCCAACATGGGAAGGCATAAGAAGGAATTAAGAGGTATAGAGAGTGGGGAAGGAAGAAATAAAGTGGTTCCTATTCGCAGATGCTATGATTTTCTGTATAGAAAACCCTAAGAAATCCACAAAAAAGTCCTCGAACTAATAAAGGAAGATCAGAGGACACAAAGTCAACACTCAGAAGTCAGTTGTATTTCTACACATTATCAATGGTCAGCTAGAAATTGAAATGACAAAAAGCAATAGTATTTATAATTTCTCGACAGAATGAAATACCGTTCTCAGCTATAAATTAATAATGGCATATATAAGATTTATATACTGAAAGCCACAAAACATTTATTTTAAAAAATACCCTGAATGGAGAGACATATCATGTCCATGAATTTGAAGACTCAACATAGCACAGGTGTCATTTATCTTCAATTTGAGCTATAGATTTAATGCAATTCCAATAAACATTCCCATAGGACATAGTTATAGACAGACTGATTCCAAAATCCATATTGAAAGGCAAAGGAACTAGAATAGACAAAACAGTTTTGAAAAGAATAAAGCTGAAAGAATCACATTTTCTGGTTAGCAGAAAGCAATGCGGTATTGACCAAGGGGTAGACATAGAGATCAATGAAACAGAACAGAGAGTCAGGAAATACACCTGAATATGGCCAGTTGAGTTTTGACCAAAGTGCTAGAGCAATTCATAGAAGGAAGTATAGTCTTTGCAACATTTTGAAAGAATTGGAATCATCAATTTAATTAAAAATGGGCAAAAGATTTGGTTCAAAGAGAATGTATGGCTGCCAAATAAACACATGAGAAGATATTCAACATAATTAGCCTTTACAAAATGCAAATTAAAACCAGGATGAGATACTAGTATGTAACAATTACGATGACTAAAATAAAAAAAAATAGACAATACCAAGTGCTGATGATGGTGTACATCACCTGGAGTTCTCATACACCACTAGTGGGAATGCAAATTGGGACATACAGACACTCTGGAAAAGTTTATCAACTGCTTATAAAAAATGGGTGATTACCACATGAGTCTGTAACCCCACTCCTATGTATTTACCAGAGAATCAAAACCTTATGTTCACACAAAAACCTAGACACAAATATTTATAGCTTGGTTCATAATATTCCCCCACCTGAAACAGCCCAAAATCCTTCAACAGGTAAGTGGCTAACCAACTGTGGCACAAGGATATAGTCATACAATGGAATGCTATTTGACAATAAAATAGAACTACTGATACACGAACAAATTGAATGAGTCTCAAGCTATTATGCTGAGTAAAAGTAGTCTGATTTAAAATGTCATATACTGTGATTCCATTTATTTGGTACTCAAAAAGACAAAACTATAGAGGCAAAACCAGAGAAGTGCTTACTAGGGCTAGGCGTAGGTTCAGGTGTTACTGTACATGGTGTTTCTTGAGGGTGATGGAAATGTTTTGTCTCCTGATTGTTGTGCTAATTACGTAAATCTATACATACCTCAAAATTCACAGAACAGAAAACAGCAGAAAATCTATTTTGTTATAGGTTAATTTTTATCTATCTGTCTATCTATCTATCTATCTATCTATCTATCTATCTATCTATCTATCTATCTATCTATCAATCTAGCTACTGTATTTTGCCCTGTATAATGTGCACCCATGTTTTTGGCCCAAACTTTCAGAAAAAAAGTCTCATTTTAGTACATTTTATTGCCCTGCCTGGTGTGGCTCAATGGATTGAGCACGGGCTTGTGAACCAAAGGGTCACTGGTTCAATTCCCTTCCCGTCTCTCTAAAAATAAATAAGTAAAATCTGTAAATAAATAAATATATGTAATTGATTATGCTATTATATTTGTCCCATTTTTCCCTTTTATTCCTCTCCACCCTGTACCCTGCCCCCTCCCACAATCATTCCCCCACCTTAGTTCATGTCCATGGGTCATACATGTAAGTTCTTTGGCTTCTCCATTTCCCATATTATTCTTAATCTCCTCCTGTCTATTTTGTTCTATCATTTATGCCTCTTATTCCCTGTACCTTTTCCCCCATTTTCCCCACTCCCTGCTGATAACCCTCCATGTGATCTCTATTTCTGTGAATCTGTTCCTGTTCTAATTGTTTGCTTGGTTCATTTTTGTTTTTGCTTTTTAGGTTTGGTTGTTGATAGTTGTGAGTCTGTTGTCATTTTACTGTTCATATTTTTTATCTTCTTTTTCTTAGATAAGTCCCTATAACATTTCATATAATAAGGGCTTGGTGATGATGAACTCCTTTAATTTGACCTAATCAGGAAAGCACTTTATCTGCCCTTCCATTATAAATGATAGCTTTGCTGGATAGAGTAATCTTGGATGTAGGTCCTTGCCTTTCAGAACTTGGAAGCCCTTTCTTGCCTGCAAGACTTCTTTTGAGCAATCACCTGATAGTCTTATGGGAACTTCTCTGTAGGTGACTGTCCCTTTTCTCTTGCTGCTTTTAAGATTCTCTCCTTATCTTTAATCTTGGCTAATGTAATTATGATGTGCCTTGGTGTGTGCTTCCTTGGGTCCAACTTCTTTGGGACTCTCTCAGCTTCCTGGACTTCCTGGAAATCTATTTCCTTTGCCAGATTGGGGAAGTTCTCCTTCATTGTGTTTTCAAATAAGTTTTCAGTTTCTTGCTCTTCCTCTTCTCCTTCTGGCACCCCTATGATTAGATGTTGGAACATTTAAAGTTGTGCCGGAGGTTCTTGAGCCTCTCCTCATTTTTTTGAATTCTTGTGTCTTTATTCTGTTCTGGTTGAATGTTTATTTCTTCCTTCTGCTCCAAACCATTGATGTGAGTCCCAGTTTCCTTCCCTTCACTATTGGTTCCCTTTTTTTCACTTTTCGTAGACTTTACTTTTTCCTCTCATTTGCGACCATACTCAAGCATTTCTGTGAGCATCCTGATTACAAATGTTTTGAACTCTGCATCTGATAGGTTGGTTATCTCTTCATCACTTAGTTGTATTTTTTCTGGAGCTTTGATCTGTTCTTTCATTTGGGCCATATTTTTTTGTCTCAGTGCATGTGTTATGTAGTAAGGTATTTGCCAGGGCAGGACAACCCATGTGGCTATGTTGTGGGGGAGGGGTCTGAGAGGGAACAATGCTGCTTGCTCAGCTCTTAGCTGGCTTTCAGTCACTTTCTCCACTACCCACAAGCAAATTGAGCCTTTCTGGTGCTGATTCCCAGGTGGGTGGGTTTGTGCATGTTGTAGGACCCTGTGGATCTCTCCAACAAACTCTCCTGTGAGGCTGGGAGTTTCTCCTGCTGCCTCAACCCTTACAGATTTTTATAGTCAGAGGCTTTGAGGCTTTATTTCCTGGGGCTAGAACCCTGGGTTGTGCAGACTGTCTCACTTTCCAGTTGTTCCTTCCAGTTTATCCACACATGCATGTGGGACTGTGCTCTGCCAGTGGCTTCCTCTCCCAGTCTGCCAGGTGCCACCTTGCCCGCCCCAGTCCTCCAGCCACTGCCTGGCTGCAAGTCCTCTCCACCCCAGTTGCTCATCTCTGCTCCTCCTACTGGTCTGGATGAATGTTTCTTCCTTAACTCCTTGGTTGTTGGACTTCCATACAGTTAGATTTTCTGGTAGTTCTTGTTATTTTTTGTTTTTAAATGTGTTGTCCTTCTTTTGGCAAAGTGTATACTATAGCTATGCCTCTTTCTTGGCCAGAATTCTCATTTTAGTTTTTTAATTGAATTTCTTATTTATTTATATTTAGAAACAAAACCAATTATCGTATCTAGGGTATTATTTTGCATATGGATATCATTGTTACTTTCAAGAGTTACACTTTAATGCATACACATAAATCAAAGAATTAAAAACACTTATATAGATATGGAATTAGTACTACCCATGTACAATGCGCATCCTCATTTTTCCTTAAAAAATTTGGGCAAAAAAGTGTGCATTATACACAGCAAAAATGCGGGTAATCTCACTTGAGGATATATTTTCATTGCTTTTAGAGAGAGAGGAAGGGAGAAAGGGAGAGAGAGAGAAGCATTTATTGGTTGCCTCCTCCTGTACATGCCTGGACTGGGGACTAAACGCTCAACTTAGCTATGTGTCTTGATAGGGAATCAAACCTGCAACCTTTCAGTTATGGGATGACACTCCAGCTAACTGAGCCACACCGGCCAGGATATATTGTGGATTAATTTTTTAAATTAAAATACATTTTTAAAGTTTTCCTCTTAATGCTAAGGTGAGTTCTGGGTTGTATAATACTTCTCTGGAGCAACTATTCAATGATGGGCCTGTTCAACAGAGATTTGAAACTCCCCTCCAAAAAGTTAGAACTTATTTTGGAGAATTGCAGTAAATAGGCCATAACCTGGAGCAGGAGACAGACAGTCATCTCAAAGCAAGAGCAGTAGAGACTCTGAAAGTTTGCCTTGCTGCCAAGTCAAACAGAAAACACAAATATTTGTGAGGCTTTGTAACAAAAGAGCCATACGGGTTTTGGCAGCAAGACCTCTTAATGGCACTTGTGGCTTTAAAATAACTGAGCTTTGCTCCTATTATGTGGAAATTGCACACAGATGTACTGCATGTCAGGGACCATAGTGCTGCTCTAGGGAGAGGACATTAAAGATAAAACCCTACTGACAAGGAGGAGAGTCTGTCTACTTGTGCAGATGTGGTAAAGCCCAATAACTTCTTGGCACTGGACCTTGAGATTGCGTGCGTTGGATCAGTTTGCAGTTGTGGGCTCATGGCTATTTCTATTTTCAGCTGCCCAGATAGAATCTTAAGCCTTTCAGTTTGGGGACTTGGTGCTCCGGGATCAAAGGCAAAGACTGAACTTTTTGGATTGAGTGGAGTGGGATTGGTGCAGATGGAGGTTTCCAGCTCTGCATTCCCACCCATCCAACTGCAAAATCTCACAATCTCTCTCCTTCCAAAATGAAGATATTTAACCCCAACTTCCATTCCCATAGTATTGAATAAAATGTTTGCACAGTTAAGGTTTGGGGTTAAGGAAGCCAGGGTAAAGTGGGGTTCTTGGCCTGCAAAAAGGAATGCAATGGAAAGATAAGGAGTAACTCTCAGAGCCAAGGGAAAAGTGGCCTCAAAAATAGTAGGAACCTGCTGTGACTGGTGTGGCTCAGCATAAGGTCACCTGTTTGATTCAGGTCAGGGCACATGCCCAGATTGTAGGTTGGTGCCCAGTAGGGACGCACAGCAACCGATCAGTGTTTCTCTCTCACATCAGTGTTTCTCTCCCTGTCTTTCTCCCTCCCTTCCCTTCTCTCTAAAAATAAATAAATAAAAATCTTTAAAAAAAAGACCCTGGGTAGCAAGAATTATGCATGAGCAATGTCTTCAGAGAATTGCCTTCCAGATCAAGGCAGGAACTATACATTTTCCTCCTTTTAACTTAAGATTTAGTATGTACTTAGTCTAGGTTGAGAAACATGCTTGCTCTTTGGCCAGAGAAGAGGGGGTCACCTTGAGTGCCATGCAGTGGGGAAGGGAGTAGTTCTACAAAAGTAAAATAAAATTCTGATTCCTTGATAAGGGGTTGGATATAGGACAGGAAGAAGCAACATTTTCTAGATCACCGTTGAGGGTTATTCTACATTTTAAACAAAACAGCACCAGAAAGTGTGTGGATGGGCCTGGCTGCAGTGCAGGGAGGGGTGGGGGAAGCTTTTGGTATTGTGGCAGAACGAGCAATAGTCTAGGAACTGGACCTGGCCCAGAACCCCCAAAGGGCTCTGCCATAGCTGGCAAGTTAGTTACTCTGCTTAGAGCTCTGCTTTAAGGATGTAGGGGTTTATTTAAAGGATGAAGGAGTGGATTATCTGTTCCTTTGGATTCTTGTTGCTAATATCTTAACAGAAGTATACTTTGGGCCATGAATGTCTTCCTTAGCTAGGTATAAGGCTGTGTTAAATTCAACAGAATTTTTGAGTGCTTATAGTAATGGTTCTTAAGTGTTAGAGTGCATTAGAATCTTATGGGGGCTGGGTGGATGGAGATGTCCTTGTTAAAATGCAGTTTCTAAGGCCCCATCTCTAGAAATCTGGATTCAGACATGCTGAGCGGAACCCCAAAATCTCTATTTTAAGTAAAATGATGCAGGTGGTTCAGCCTACAGACTGGCATACCGGCTGTTTGGTACTCAGTCCCTAAAAGGAAACCTCCTCAGTTGAAGCTACAGGTATTTAAAAATATTTAAAATTGGGCACCTGGCACACCCCTCAAGGCTCCCTCCTAGGCCGCCTAGATAGTGTGAAGGTGCTGGGAAGACAGCGGACACCAGGGCAGCCAGGGGCATCCGACAGCCCAGGGCTCCGCAGTCTCTCCTCTCACTCTTTCTGCTTCACAGGCAGCCACGCGATAAAACTGTGGGGTAGAGAGTTTGCATGAGGACCTTTGAGAGCTTTCCTTTTTGTGTGAGTTGTATGAGGATCTTAACACCTTTTTAGGTGAAGACATCTATTGGGGATCGCTGTGGTCTGATTTCTAAATTTCTGGTTTTAAGACACTGAACCTTTAGGCTGCACTTTCGCATTAAACATGTCTCATTGTGGGAGTTCCATCGAAGGAAACGCGGCCCGTTGTTTTCCTGAGTGAGATTTGTACTGCAGCCTTTATCGGGGGATCTCTCAGTGCTTTTTAAAGTATTCGGTTTCACATCACAGTGCCCCTTGCATACGTGTCATTTGTAAATGGTAAAGGAATATGTTTTATGTGTATGGAATGCCTGAATCTTCACTTACTAGCTTGTACAAAGTGCCATTAAGACCTAGAGTGGGTGCCCAAGGGTTCCTTGGCTTTTTGAAGCAGGATAGAATTTGGTCACTGGAGCCAGTGTGTACTCCAGGTAGATTCAGAGTCCTGGCAAAGGAATTACAGCAAGGGTGGAAATAGTTAAATAGTGACAAGGAACCTATTCGTGTAGTAAATAAAAATTAATTTTAAAAGTAATAATTCTATGAGGACATTACCACAGTGTTTGAGTTAACTTTGAATATCATCTGATTTATGATGGACAAGGCACTTCCCCATACATTCTCATTTAATACACCCTCTTGCCTTTATTTGTTTCAATTGTAGGACAGAGATTGGGTGAGAAAACTTGGTCTGTAACTTTTCACAGTATGGCTAAGGCCCTTGATAGATAAGAACTCTTCTCAGTTGACTGGTCCCCTGTCCTGTTTCTGTGTTATGTTTCAAATGAAATACTCCTTTCTTTTCAGATGCTTAATTGGTTGGGTACATGCTCCGTGTGTGTGTGTGTGTGTGTGCACGTGCACACACACATGCGCATACATATGTTTAGTGGAGAAACAAAAGGCTGGGATGAGAGGGGTAAATGGATGAAGGAGAAATACTCCAAGTTTTGATTCTTGATTTATTTTTCTCTTTCTCCAATACTTGGGGGGAGCTCTGCATATTCTTTGGCTTTAAGAAATGCTGATATTTAAGAGAGGAACAAAAGTGTTTATTCTTCAGAATTGAAAAAAAAAACTCAGCAAGTATGCATTCTGTTCCACTCGGTCTTGTAAGTCCTTTGCCAGAGAGATGAGCTTTGTGTCTTCACTCTGGCGAAACATTCCCCCATCTCCTGATCGACATTCCTCCACTCGTGTGCTTCATAAATTAGGAGGGAGGGTGCCATTGTCATACTTGACCATATAAGGGGAAGAGAGGCCCTGCTATTATTTGATTCTGCCCCCTGTCAGAACTGCATATAAACTCGAGGCCTTTTAAGGGAACGTGGTGCGGGCAGGGAAAACGTCCCCAGGCAGTCCATCCATTTTCTTCGCTTCTGCAGCGCTGGTGCCTGCAGGCCCTGTCATTTGGAAACATAAATCACAAGGGGGTTGCCAGTGCCAAGCTCCGGGGAGGAAAACCTCAGAGGGCTGCGCTCACTGCCTAGTGCTGTCGGCATCTGAGTTTTCATTACAAGCCTAATTCACAAGTTGGCCTTCTGACTTTTAGGGAGAACTTCACAACGCACACATCCTGACATTCACTTGGACACCCCACTTCTTGGTATGAGTAGTTATGGTGGCAGTGAGGTGACCACAGCCTCCTGAAGATTTCAGACTAGTCTTGTCTGGACTGTAGCATTTGTCTCTGTACAGGTCTGGAGTTTAGGGAGAGCTGGCCTAGAACCACAGGGCTTTCTCTTCTGAGCTCTGAGATCTTGGACAAGTTACATAACCTCTCTGAGGCCCCAAATCGCCATCTAAAAATGGGAAAGATGAATGTGATAAAATCTGTTTCAAGTGTCCAGCTCAGTACTTAGCACATAGCAAATGCTTAATAAATGTTGGCTGTTTTATCACTATGGCTGCCAGAAGACAGCCATAGGTTTGCTTCTTGCAGCAAGTATTCCCTACAGTTGCCACTATGTGATCCTGTGCACTTTTTACAGATTTTCTTTATAGGCAAAACACATCCAGAAGTATTCTTAGAGGCTCTGAAGAATGTCTTGGCGCGATTCAGTGTACAGAGAATGGGGTCTGGACCTGAATCCCTGCCTAGCCACTTACCAGTTTACTGCCTTGGATGCACTACTTAATCTCTTGGTACCTCAGTTTTGTGGTCTGCAGTCTAGTGATAATGACCGTTAAATCCCAGCATTTGGATTTGTCCGGGCGGAAATAAATCAAGTCAGAACAAGGACAAACAAAGGGTTTATTGCAAACCTGTAGAAACTGCATGGAAATACTGTGCTTTGGAGGTTTCCTCGTTACCATTAGAAGGTGAAATGGTGACCCTGATGCTCCCTTAGGAACCGTGTGGCTCTGTCCACCTGGTGGGCACCCTCTCCGGTCCAGCCGTGGCTCCATTAGCACAGACCGCTCCTGCAAAACGACTTCTGGGCTGGAGCACTTTCTCTGCATGGGCGACAAGCAGTAGGGTATGAGGGGGGTCAGTGCATGAGTATGTGGGAGCACCTAGAACAGTGCCTGGGACCAGTGCCTGGTAGGTGCTCACTAAATGTCAGTCCCATCCCACTGCATCCCTGCTTCCTCCTGCAAGAGCAGACACTCCATCCCTAGAACTAGCGCACCCAAGAGTGGAGAAGAAGGAGGGCCCTGATGCCAGTTCTAGGTTCACATTCAAAGTGGAGAACAGGGAAAAGTGCGATGCATCTCGAGAAGAGGAGTTTGTACTTGTAGGTACATAGGCTGTCTCCTCCCACGGCAGCTAATCCTATACCCATTTCCTTCTTTGAATCCCACCTTCTTCAGCCACATTTGACCCGCAGGAGAGGTTAAACTAACAGATACATATATTTGTATGTGTGTGTATCGCACTGTTGCATAAGTTGTGATCACTGTCATTTGCATGTCGTTTGTCTTAACTCCTGTTCTTTATAAATCTTCCTCGAAGTGAGAACCTCCTAGAAATGAGAAGCACTACTTGCTCTAAGTGTGGACACCCAGGCTCTAACCAAACCTACTATTTGAAGATATTCTATCGGGGGGATTAGGGATTCGCATGTCTAATAAGCACCTCAGATAATGGACGTTATGAAGAAAGCATGGCAAGCACTAGCCTCTCCTGAGAGGCTGAGCAATTAAGCGCCACCAACTAGATAAAAGCAGAGGGAAACCTGTCCAATCTTGTGCGCCAGGTTACACCTTGAAGGGCACTATCTGGGGACTCCGTAGATATCATTTTGATTGTGAGTTTATAAAAGTTTCATCCTATGAAGTTGTTTTGCTTCTTGTATTGGATTGAATATGCACATTTGGTCTCATGGGGGGGACCCCAACTGTGATGTTTCATCTAGCTAGAAGATCTGTGATGAGTGAATGATCATTTCTTTTTGTGAACCTTGGACACTGATTTGAGATTGTCGGAGCAATGTCAAGAGCCTGGCGCCTGGCTAGTGTGCTAGGGTCCCATGCGTCTGTGCCTGGTGTTCCAGATGGGCACAATTAACTGCAGCGCCTCAGCAGAGAAAATGTGAGCTAGTTGAGAGAATCCTTGAGTGGGGTGCTCAGAAATAAAGTTGTAGGACCTTCTGAAAAATAAGTATAGTACACGCAGAACGTTGTGAGGATGGAGTGGAGGAGAAGGTGAAGCATTCTCCTCGAAACCTAATTGTGCAAGAAACTACCTACAGTTCTGACATGAGTTACACACCCTCCCTTGCTCCCCTCCCATTCCCATCCCCCCACCCTGTCCACATGCACCAGGGTCACTTTATCCCTCACTGGTGCTCTCCCTCGATTGCTTAGGGCCTTTGATATTGAAGGGCTTAAAACTAGAGACCTGGAAAATAATCATTAGCTCCAAAATAGAAAAAAAATGCCAAATCAACATGATTAACTATCTAATTTAATGTGTATAAAATGCTACATATTGTTATTTTATTAAATTTAGTACCCAAGAAGCCATCATAACACTGGCAAATAATGAGTAGAACATATTTTCTCATTTCGAAAGGATTCCTGAGTGTGCATGATCAATGAGAAATCTTTGCCTATCATTAATCAAATGAGTGACTTGTAGTTTCATCATTTCAAAAACAAAATTATAAAAATTCTTTCGACATTCTTTCGGAGCACAAATTAGATTTTTGAGTGCGATTTGGTTGTACTTTAATATGTTTGGTATGGCACAGGGTGGGGTCTCCCGCATCCACGCACACTCCCGGCGTCGCCACCGCGCGCTACCGGGCAGGGCATGTGGTTGGAGCAAAGGGAACTGTGCTGCTCAAAGCTGTGTCTTCGACAGTTCTGAGGCTGAGAAAAGCTGTTGGGCCCACGCTCCATCGTCTAACCACAGGAGAGCGTGTGGCTTAGCCCCTGCTACGCTGGGAATATGCTTAAGGAACTTGAGAGTGGCAGCTTCCCCTCTGCCTGAACCCAGGTGAGGCAGGGCTGACCGAGTCCCTGCACCCAATTGCACAGGACACGCACTGTGTCAGGGCACCACGTTCAAGGCAACAACGCGGCCGTTGAAGACACCTACATTTGAATAGTTACTATTATGACAGTGTTTCAGCAGAAGACATTAACGTGTGTGCTTTTCCCCCTAAGAAAAGTGGTGTGCTTCAACACGTTTCCACAGTGGTATTGGGTCCTGAAAAGGGTGCACCTCTAGCAGAAGGTGTGGGCTGCCCCCTTGGGCTGAGGTAGAGAGTGATGCACCTGTATCACCCCTTCACTGCAGCGCATGGATCTTGACCTAAGGAGAATTGTTTCTCCCACAGGACTGTGCCCCTGCAGCGGTTCTTAGAGCCCAGAAGCCATCACATCATCTCTGTGATGACGTTTCTCCTACGCTCCCACTTAGGCCCAGCAGCAGCCTCCGCGTGGAATGGATCCACATATATGATGTTCCCTTGCTTTGCAGTCTCTGAGAAGGGGCACAGGGCAGTTGAGTGGACTTATTTCCCTGGGGAGTCTCTGCTTCTCCAATTAATTGCAGGAACTGTGTGTTCTCACCAACCTATTTTGGTTCCCATCCCCCAGAGACTTCTAAGCCCTCTGAGAGTCTGTCTCAGCTGGGGCTGGGGCTGCACAGGTCACCCTGAATCCAAGCAGCTGCTTTTTCCACTTCCTTCCTCTTCCCTTACTGCTTCCCTGGGGCCCAAACTCCAGGACCAGATTCCTCAGGGGAAGAGAGCCTGACTCAGGTACCGAAGAGCCCTGTCATCAAC
>PVKM010017213.1:0-26118 GCA_004027735.1 Carollia perspicillata
GGAAGTAAGAAGGTACTTAATTTTACAATCAAAAAGAGTAATTCCATTCTGGCCCCGGAATTGGATAAAGACTTAATTAGCTTTTCCCATTGCTGATGCCAACCAATCTATTGACAAGAGCCAGGAGATCTGCTGAATCCCCTTCCTATTTGGATAGAACGAGGTTTACAGAGGCACACTGTGCAAGCTGCTGGGCAAGCCCAGGCCTGTTGGGCTGCTGTTGTCAATCTCTGGGTACTCTGACACAAGACGACATTTGTCCCAGAAAGCAATTATCTCCTTTAATTGCTTGTTTTTCCTTCTCAATACACAGTGTTAGAATTAGATTTTTTTCTAGTATGGAGTAGGTAGGATCCAGTGGAACTGACTGTTGCATTAAAGGCAGAGCGTGATGGGCATCTCGGGAGAGAGTTTCCTGAAGCTCTTCCCACAGGGATTTTTGGAGTGTGTCTCTGGGCTTTCTTTTTACCCAAGACCTCTAGAGAAGATTTAATCATTTGCATCGGTAACAATTATACAATTGTTTTTTTCAAGCAGAGATGTCTATTTGGCTTCATTATAGGCAATCCAGTGTTGTCCTCCCACCACCAAAACCCTATTTGTTACCACAATGAAAATCTATTTGAATACTTGTCTCATTTCAAAAAGACTTGTTAAAATGTACAAGGACTTTTATTACTTTCTTATTTCCACTTATGTCCTTTGTTTACTTAGTTTGTGGCACATCTCCTACTATTAACCCATAGCTACTTTACAATTAATGAATATCCTAAATAATTCTATCTTCTACTGAGGAACAAATATGCCAAAATTATTGTTTCATAAAAATTAATGCTTTTGCTTTTATTTTCAGTATTGGTGGCCCTGTGCCTACTTACTGAGAACTTGCTAAGTACTTGAAACTGTGCCAAGCATTTTTTGTATATGCCCTTGTTTAACCCTTGTATATTCCACAGGGCAAATGTTGTCTCCTAGCATGCATTTGATTTTCGTTATGGCCTTTCTGAAAAGTGATGGTCAGAAGGCTTTATGGCAAAATTAAGTAAATTAAAATTTAGTATTAGGAAGGTCCTTCACTGAGAAAAGGTCTTTTAATAATTGTGAAAAACAAAGGCTATATAAGTTAAAAAAATCTTTTTGTAATTTATAAAACCACAAGATTATAGAGAAGGGATTTTGAAGTCATCTAGCCCAGTTCTCTAGTTTTACGAGGCAGGAAAATCAGAGTCAATGTCACACAGTTAGACAGTGAGAGAAGCGGGAGTTGATGGGCAGACCCCCTAGAGGCGCAGGACTCACTGGGCTTGTTCTGTGATATTCTTTCACTGTTCCTTTCAAGACAATTCAAGTTAACAGGTATGGAATGATATTGCAGCAGAGGCCCAGAACCCTGGTTCACTGCATCCCCCCATGTTTCTGGGATACATGCAATGACGTAAATAGTGCCGTAAATACTGATGTGTTGTTTTGTAGGAACTCTCGAAAAATGATTATGAGCCATATCAGTGGGAGGGAGAGGAATGAAGTAATGATCTACTCTGTACCTGAAATTTCCCACAAACGCTTATTTATGCTACTGCCAATAAAAAATAGAAAATTGCCCTGAGTCTTAATGGGAGACTGTCCAGCAGGTGGTTTTCATGTCATTCATTAGTTGGATCTGAAAAAGTTTTGAGAGCCTTTGTCTTGTGTCCCTACGGAATATTGCCTCTCTGGCCAAATCATGGTGTGGGGAGGAGCAAACCATGGCTGGAGCCCAAGATCACAGGTCCGAGTCCTCTACGCCTGTAGAGGTACTCTGGGCAGTGTTCCTCCCAGGTGGTTGAGCACCTTCCTGCTTGTCCAGCTGTAAACAGAGGAGTAGCCCAGGTTGTCCTGACATCCCAGTGTTTCAAGACTGCTTATATAATACCTGCAAGTGTACTCACCATATTATTGTAGCATTACCTAAGCTTTGTTATCTGGTCATAGGGACATTTAGACAACACAGGACACAACTGGAAGGTGCTGATCCGTTTTTTGGAAAAAAGAAAGTCCATAAGAATTATGACTATTCTTATGAATGCAGCAAGGCAGTCACTTTTCATGTGGTCTTCATCAAGTCACATTCTGAAAGAAGATTCTAAAACTAAGCCCAACTTTCCAATTTTTTAAACATTTAGTTCATACACATTCAAGAAATTTACTTCATACCCAATATGAAGGCAGCTTTAGCTTGAAAGAATGCATCTGAAAACAAAACTCAACTCCACATTGCTTGGTGGAGACAAAACATGAAGAGACTATCAAGTCATTTCTTACATGTGTGGTTCATTCCTTAACAAGATGAATTTTAGTCTGAACAAAATGGCCACCCAACACTGCAGTGTGAGGACATCAGAAGACATGGTTGTCATGTCTGGCTGTAGGGAGAAGTCCTAATTTCATGTGTCCATGATTCCGATCTGTAACTCTCTCTCCTTTAGCAATAGGGATCCCAGGTGGAGCCAGCTAATCTCATTTGTCAGGCAAGATTCCTTTGTCAGTGGCCTAGAGAATCCAGCCTGACTCTAGCTTTACACTTGACCTTAGGTCAAATAATGTCAGTTTCCCCATTTACTGATGCTCCCCTGAGGTGTGGATTTTAAAAGACAAAAATGAAGCCTATTCAACAGAAAGTCCCTCGTACTTCATAAGATCTGTCTGCACCAGGCAATAGTTTTTTAGCACCTAATTTTCTCTGTTGAGAGAAGTGATTCAGACCCACATGGCCAAAAGTTTTCCCAGAGCCAGACTATTGGGCAGTTCCTAAGCTTTGTGTGTGCATCTGTGAAGGCTGAGCTCAGCCCGCTGAACTGCTTCACTGCAGATATTTGCTCCTTAGCCTCCTTAAGTATCTACAGAAAATCAAATTTTCGACCATTGGCAGCCAGTTGCAGGAATATTCGGGGAGAGGGTTGTAATGGGTCTCATAGTTTTCAGACAGAGTTTTTCTCCTTAAAATGTTGACCATGTTGTGTGACAATTCAGGATTCATTAAAAACCTCTGTAAATATCAAAAATAGATGAAGTCAGGATGACAATAGTACAAATGGGTATAAGGTTAATAGATGAGCTGAAGAAGGTAGCAGAAAACCAGTGATCAGATTGAAGCTATTGCCTTTTTGCTGTCGTGGTCAGATCTACGTTAAGTATTCCAACTCCAGGTTCAGACAAAATAGGGTTAGTTCTCTTAAGTGGGTCAAAATAGCTATCGCATTTATAAATTGGAACAAAAGAGCAAAATGCCACTTTTGGACAGAGAAAATCAGCCTTATCTATGGATTTTATAGTCATTATTTGTCTTTTTGGTCAATGAATATTTATTGAATACCTGGCATATACCTAGCCTTGGACTGTGAAGGAGCCCTTTGAAGAGTCTGCTGAAAGGAAAATTAAAAGCAGCAGCTATGAATCTTAAATAGAAACACTCCAAACTTTAAAACAAGTTCATCTTGATAACCTCATCTCTCAGCACATTACCTGGGTACTTGTAAGTAAACATCCAGTAAAGGGAATGGCTCAAAAATTAAAGTAAAGGAAAATGCTCTGTGTGTTCCTGTATTCCAGGAGACTTGCCACAGAAAACTTGTAAGGATGGCTGAATGGGTTTTACTCTGAACCCGGAAGGTGCTGAAGCAGAGGACATTGGAACAGGGAGGAACAGCAAGGACCAAGGTGTGATGTTCCCTTGTGAGAATGACCCACGTGAGTTTGGGGTTGGTGGGTGGGTGGGTCTGGCTGGAGAGGATGACAAGCCCACCTGCATGATGGATTTCAGATGTGCTGAATAGAATCAGAGGGGTGTTCTTACTTGTTCTTTTATACTTCAAAGTCAAGTCACTTAAATGTTCTGATCAGGGAACTGAATCAACAAAAGCTTTGGCATAGGACCCTGAATTTGGAAGTAACATACAAAGTGGTTTATAGCACATGGGGAAAAAGATGATGTAGTGGTTTGAAAATATGTTTAGATTATTGACCCTCCTTTCTTCACAAAGTGGAGCCTAATTCCCTTCCCTTTGAATGTGGGCTGAATTAAGTAACTCACTTCAAGCAAATAAAATACGGCCAAAAGAAAAACATATGACTTCTGAGGCTAAGTTATCAAAAGTGCCGTGCTGCCTAACAGTCTTTTCTGCATCCCTCTCTCTGGGGAAGGCAGTGCCCAGGTCATTCGGGCACTCAAGCTGCCCCACAGACAGGCCCACAAGGGGAGGAAAATAAGACGTCTCCCCAGCAATCAGCATCACCCTGACAGCCATGTGGAAGCACCTCTTCCAGCCCATCGAGCCTTCAGATGGCTGCATCCCTGGGGACGCTCTGACTGCAGCTTTAGGAGAGAGATCCCGAGCCAGAACCCCTCGGCTCACCTCTTCCTAAATTTCTGAGACACGAAAACTACGAAGATAACAAATCTTGGAAAGGCTTATTACATAGCATTACATAACTAATGCAGATGGTAAGATCAGCTTTTTTAAAAAAAGGATGTTTTAACAACCTAGAATTTGCAATATGGTCTCAGCATGAGAATGATAAGGAAAAAAACATAAAACAGTAAAAGGGATAGAACTTAGTGGCTTGTTGAACAAAGGAGTCAAGGAAAACAAATAAATCACTTTGGTTCTGAGAAAGTATAGGAACCCGTGAAAGAAATATCAGCAGGGAGTGGGTGAGAGAAATGGATTTAGAGGGAATTATCTCTTAACTTTCAGTTGTAGAGAACCAGACAGTATAAGATGCTACAATGAGAGTGATCGAAAGTTGAATTTAGAAGACTGCTTAAAGGTAGGTGGGTCCCACTACCCTGCCTTATGATAAAGCAAAAGCAGTCGTGCAGGACCTGCATCTAGAAGCATCACATCCTTCTTGGTTTAATGACACCTCTGCCTCCCAAACATGGTTTCTCCTCCAGAGGAGATGTGGGGTCTCATTGTGAAGACACTGTCGTGTTCATGAAGACTGAGTCTGATGCCTGGGATATTGCACGATATTATCATGGTATGTCTCAAATCCATGCATGCCACTCAGGCCTCCTGAGACAGAAATGACCTTGGACAAGGAGTGAAGATATGACACATTCTCCTCCTTGGGGATTTATAATTTAGGATAGCTAAGCTAAACATAGCTAAGCTCAAACATAATATCATTGAGCCAAAAAAAAACTATTACACAAAATAGAAATAGTTATTTTATTAGGAGGCAAAGAGTGTGAGATGTAGACTAGAGATACCAAGTCTTAAAAAACAGACTCCAGCATTAACTGATAAGAATCATAGTTTTACACTGAAATGAATCTTTTAATGCCAACAACCACCTACTTCATTCCTTTATTAATAGTACTGAGTATAATACTTCCAGCCAAGATGGAGGTGTAGGTAAATATACTGTGCCTCCTCTCACAACCAAAAGAAGGACAACAAAAATTTAGAAACAAAAAAACAACCAGTACTGACAGAAAATTGAACTGTATGGAAGTCCAACAACCAAGGCATTAAAGATGAAACACTCACCCAGACTGGTAGGAGAGGCGGAGTCACGCAGCCCGGGTGGAAAGGACTTGTGGCAAAGTGGCAGCTGGCCGATCCAGAGAGGTGGCGGATTGTGGATGGTGTGGCATACAAGGCAGCTGGCGGATGGGCGGTCCCACATTCGCGCACAGATAAACCAGGTGAAACTGGGGAGTGAGACAGACTGCGTAACCCAGGGTCTCAGTGTGGGGAAATAAAGCCTCAAAACACCAATTGAAAACACCTGTGGGGGTTCAGGTGCAGGGAGAGACTCCTAGCCTCACAGGAGAGTTGGTTGAAGAGAACCACAGGGTCCTAGAATGTACACAAGTCCCCCAACTGGGAATCAGCACCAGAAGGGCCCAGTTTGCTAGGGGGAATGGCGGAAGTGACTGAAATCTGGCAGAGAGTGGAGCAAATGCCATTGTTCCCTCTCTGACCCCGCCCCCATATAAAGCGTCATAACCTAGCAACTGGGTTGCCCTGCCCAGGTGAACATCTAAGGCACTGCCCCTCACTATGTAACAGGAGTGCCAAGACAAAAAAAAATTGGCCAAAACAGATCAAAACTCCAGAAATAATACAACTAAGCAACCAAGAGATAGCCAACCTATCAGATGCACAGTTCAAAGCACTGGTGATCAGGATGCTCACAGAACTGATTGATTTTGGTCTCAAATTAGATGAAAAAAATGAAGGCTACACTAAGTGAAATGAAGGAAAATGCACAGGGAACCAATAGTGATGGAAAGAAAACTGGGACTCAAATCAATGGAGTGGACCAGAAGGAAGAAAGAAACAACTAAACAGAAAAGAAGGACGAAACAAGAATTCAGAAAAATGAGGACAGGCTTAGGAACCTCCAGGACATCTCCAAACATTCCAACATCTGAATTATAGGGGTACCAGAAGGAGAAGAGAAAGAGAAACAAGTGGAAAAATTATTTGAACAAATAATAAAGGAGAACTTCCCCAATCTGGCAAAGGAAATAAATAGACTTCCAGGAAGTCCAGGAAGCTCAGAGAGTCCCAAAGAAGTTGGACCCAGAGAGGAACACACCAAGGCACATCATAATTACTTTACCCAAGATTAAAATGAAGGAGAGAATCCTAGAAGCACCAAGAAATAAGGAGACAGTTACCTACAAAGCAGTTCCCATCAGACTGTCAGCTGATTTCTCAAAAGAGACCTTACAGTCAAGGAGGAGCTAGAAAGAAGTATTCCAAGTCATGAAAGGCAAGGACCTACATCCAAGACTGCTCTATCCAGCAAAGCTTTCATTTATAATAGAAGGGCAGATAAAGAGCTTCTCAGATAAGGTCAAGTTCAGGGAGTTTATCATCACCAAGCCCTTATTATATGAAATGTTAAATGAACTTATCTAAGAAAAAGAAGATAAAAAATATGAACAATATGAACAGTAAAAAGACAGCAAACTCACAGTTGTTAACAGCCACACCTAAAACAAAAGCAAACCAAGCAAACAACTAGAACAGGAACAGAACCACAGAAATGGAGATCACATAGAGGGATAGCAACAGGGGAGTCGGGGGAGGAGAGAGGGGGAAAAGGTAAGAAAATAAGTAGCATTGACGGTAGGGAGAAAATAGACAGGGGGAGGGCAAGAAAATTATGGGAAATGTAGAAGCTAAATAATTTATAAGTATGACACATGGACATGAACTAAAGGGGGGAATGTGGGTGGGAGGGGATGTGCAGGGTACAGGGGAGCAAAGGGGGGGAATGGACAACTGTAATAGCATAATCAATAAACTATATTGAAAAAAATAGTCACTGAGTATTAGATGAATGTGTTTGAAACACTGTAACTGTATGAAATATAAAGTATCTGTAACCATATTTTATTTCTGGGATGCTGCGATTTCATTATTAGTACCCGTAGTTTTGTCTGTGGAGGAGTAGGAAGAAAAACAAATGGACACATCTGGTAGCAAGAAATAATAGCAAGCAATCGTCTTTGTTTTCAGGTGGGACCGAAATCATTGCTTATAAACACACAAAATTAAACATTTAGAAACAAAGAGTGGGGAAAGCAAATGGGGTGCATCCAAGGGGTGTTTTTATAATGAAGTGATTTGGGTGGCAGAAGGGTTTTCCTCCTGACTGTCAAGTATTGTGCGCTGCTGCCTACTCTACTAGTAACAAAAGATTCCTGGTTGGCTCGCTGGCACACAGGCTGCAGTTTCTAAGCACCAGCCCACGGCTTCTTAGCCTCAGGTCTGCGGGCTCCCAGAAGGTCCATGGGACTCTGGGGGCTTGATAACCTGCCCTGAAGTTGGATGCAAAACGTGGTGGGTGTGTGGGTATATGGACAGTATTTCCCTGCCAGGAACGTGGGCCTTCTTCTCAGCCTGTCTCGTCCTACCTGGCCCTGAAGGCCAACTCAAATCCCATCCCCTCCTAGATGCCTTCTTCCAGCCCCTGCACTCGCCTGCCCTCCCTGAACTGGGGAGGCTCTGCTAGACTCTTTCGGATCTTCTCATCTAAGTCCTTCATGTGTGCTTTGGCACATATTGAGCTATTTGTTTTCCCAATAGAGTGGGAGGTCCTGGAGGGCAGGTCTCATGTGTGTCTCGTTGCCTTCGTGCTCCTGACAGAATACACTATAGTGGCAGGGTGGGGAGGTTCTTCTTTGAGTGTTCGGTGACTCTGTTGCTATTTGAGAATGTCCGAGTCTTTGAGGATCCCTTCTGGCACACTTCATGAGATCTAAAACACTGCCCCGGCTCTCTCCCCTGTTCACCTTGCTCCCACGCTCAGGCTGACCTCATCAGATTCCACTGGTACTTCATGTTTCATTGCACGTTTCAGCTTTGTTCATCCCATTCATATTATGCCTCTGTCTCCCCTGCATTGGCAGAGAGTGTTCATGTCTGGATTTGCAGAATAGTATTTCTAAACTATCACAAGATTGTGTGATAAAATTTCTACTAGGTTTTAAATGGTGTTTCTCTAGTTTTGTTATTGCTAGTATTTCTCTGCTGATGAATAATAAATTAATCCCCTGAATATGCTTTAATCTATGGTTAGAAAAACAGGTGTCCGCATTCAGAAAAAATGCACATCTTTCTTCCTCTTTCGGTTAAACGGTGATAAAAGGGTGACACTTCCCTCCACATAAGTAGTGAATGCCTGATTTGAGTTCACCTAATCCTGAAAACCTCGTTATTTAGATGGTCTCTGGCACTTTATAAGGCACAGAGAACAAAAGTCCAGCCTCTTGCAAACTAAAGACATTAGGCAAGTACTGTGGAGTAACTGATCTTTCCTAGTCCTATTTCGTGTATAAGGCTTATATATAAAAGAACTCATAATGGGCTTTATCTTCCTTTTGGAAGAAGACACATTACAAAAAACCCTGTGAAGTTTAAATATCCCTCCCTCCTTAAATCCGCCCTTCTCCTGGGTCCATCCACTTCCCCAGCCCCTCCCACTTTTATACACCGCACAGGACACCTCCTGGACCTGGCTGAATACTCGAGGCGGGAGTGTCCACCGCAAGGTCCTCAGGTCACATGTGGCCCAGGATGGCTATGAATGTATCCCAACACGAAGTCATAAATTCACTTAAAACATTATGAGATTTTTTTGTGACTATGTGTTGCAATGCAGTTAACGTGTGGCCCAAGACAACTAACTCTTCTTTCAGTGTGGTGCAGAGACACCAAAATGCTCACTCTACGTCCCTGGTAGAGTGAGTATTCCCTTCCTAGGCTCCTGCATGCAGACCAAACCCCTCAGTGCATTTTCCCTTACCTCCCACAGACCTGTGTGGGATACTCTATAATTTCGAAATACTTGACAAATTACTGTCCACTTAACATCCACTACATTATATTTAATTGAAGTTTATTGTACAGAGGGAGAAAATAACACATTTATTAGAGTAACTAACTCCTTAAAGGAATTAAGTTGTGGGTGTCCCTTAACAAATGCTTATCTTGGAGGAAAATAAAACCAGTTCTCTAGATGCTCTTAGTAACCAACAGGAGATAAACCCTCCCTTAGATAATTACAATGTACGCCTTCGTTCTGGCAAAAAACCCTTATTATGCTTTGCCATTACTTATGCATATAGTCGTCTACTTTGTTCCCACCTCCCAACTCTGCACACAACTTGCAAAGATCCCTAGTACAAAAAAGCCTTCGCGGACAAGAGTGGCCAACCTACTTGGCGAATCTAGAGGGAATTCATGTTACATTCATGACCCTCAAAAATGCAAATAAATAGGTAATGACTTTCAATGGAAATTAGATAAAATGTAATTATGTATATGTGCTTTTACCCAAAATTCTTTAGGAATTAGGAGATCTTCCCAGGTTCATGGAAACACCTATTCTGAGGCTCCTGGTCACCCGGCTAACGCAGGTCCCTCGCCATTCCCTGGCGGTTCAGATCGTTATACATGTACGTGGGCCAATGCTTTGGGAAATAGTCTTTTTGACAAGTCTTTCCTGACCTCCCCAAGTCAAAAGAATTATTCCCTCCTCAGCATCCATAGTACCCAGTGTTTAGAGTGGTTTTTACCCCATCATACATATACCTCTCTTCTCCACCAGATTTTTTTCTCCCGAAGACTAGGTTTCAAACTATTGAGTGTTCTCCCTGAGCCTAGCAGAAAGCATGCCGGCCAAATTAAAACCGAATTGGCCCATAGCCTTGAACACAGTGATTCTCAAGATACGGTCCATGGACCGACCACTGGAGATACCTGAGGCCCTTTCAGAGCTGGGACAATAAGGTCAAACTATTTGCACTGTGTTGACATCTGTGCTGATGGAAGCCAAAGTGGCTGACACCTCAGGGTAAACGGGACAGGCGCACACCCACACCGCGTTAACAGACACGCATGCGGAGGAACGAGAAAACAGTTGCACCGGAGGACATCCTTAATGAAGCAGTGAAGCCGATTAGTTATGTATAATCATAAACATTGACTACAGATCCTTTACACTGTGTGATGAAAGGGAAAGTTTGCCTAAACATTTTCCTCTTGCACAAGTATAATGGTTGTCTGTGAAGGGACTAGTCCGGGAACATGTACAAAGGACCCATGGGCATGAACAGCGGGGTGGGGGCTGACTATGGACGTGGGGGTGGGCCAGGTGGAGGGGGGCAACGGGGGAACTAAGTGGAACAACTGTGAAATGTCAAAATAAAAAAAGGGAAAGAAGAAAATGAGTACAACGGTTGTGAGAAGACAAGCACGAGTGATTGTCTGACAGGCAAACTAAACCAGCTGCTTTTTATCTTTTCAAAGAATATCAGTTTCACTAAAAAGAAAAAACGACAGATTTTGGCTACTCCAGCTTGAAATGTGACAGTGCTTACCTCAGATATAAACAAAGCGAGCCTGTCGTGTCGGGGAAAACAACGGACAGCATTCACTGCTGATGATAAAACCTGAGTTTTTCCAGAAAAATTAGAAATTGAGAAAATGTGCTGCTGGGAGCCTGGCCGTTCACCAAGACTTGAAGACTTATCAGCTAACGTGGTGGTTGGATGGTGTGCAGTCAAGGGCATCGCCCTTTGGAAGACCTCGGCAGTAGAGGGAACCAGGACTTCTGAAACGGCCGGGGCACAATGTTTCAGAATCACGCACCCGTGAAAGACCCACTCAGAGTACAGGGCGGTGGACTCCAACGCAACAGCTCCCAAACATCACGGACACGGTGGCAGACTCCACACTGCCACTCACTCCGAAGCAATTACTGCTTGTGTCTTTCAGGGTTGTTTCCAGGAAGAATATCCATATTCATCTAAACAGGCTATTAAGATAGTTAAAATATTAAAATACCCTTTCCAACTATATATAGCTAGCTTTTCTTCATACACTTCAATCAGAGGAACATACCACAACATATTAAAAACAGAGGCAAGTATGAAAATCCAGCTGTTTTCTATTAACCCAGATTTAAAAGAACCTTACAAAAATGTAAAACAATGCCATTCCTCACACAATGGGTTTGTTTCTATAAAGACATTACATTAGCATGTAATAGACTTTTATTATGATCTCAGATGAATTAATACATAAACATTTTATATTTTCCTTTGAAGTGTCTGATATAAATACCTTCACACATACATAGAGGCTTCTGGGGGCTCTCAGTCATCCTAAGAGTGTGCAAGTTTCCGTGACTTAACCGTTTGAGAACTGCCGCCGTCACCTCTCCAGAAAGCTAAACTGGCAGACACACAGGCAGACTTGCCTTCTCAACCCCGACCAGGTGGTCCTCCACATCCTCACGTAGCAGCAGGCTGGGCCGACCTAACTGCTGCCTGGGGATGTTCCAGCAGGGAGGCGTCCTCAGCTCCTGCTGGGGCAGGGTTGCTCCCCTGCTCAAACCCCCATCCCTGTTTTCTGTTGAAAACTGAAATATTTAACCCATTACGTTCCCATCACCGAAGGAGTCGGCACTGCATGTCTTTGTCTCACTGAGGAGCAAAAGGTGATGTTTTCTAGTAAAGAAAGTCAAGCTCCAACTAACTTGTGAGGCCGACAGAGCTCTCTGGAGACCTGGCATTGCCATGTAGAAAGGCAGATACTTCCTTTGCGTAGGTGCACCCGCCCCAGGGGCAGAGATTTATGTAGGGCATGGATGCGGTATTGCTCAAGCCAGCAGGGTGAGTGGATGGGATCTTTCACAAAAAGTCTCACAGTATCTCCCGGGACCTTGTCTTAACTTGCATACTTAGCATTGGCTGATGTACCCTAGAAGGGAGAAAAAGAGGGCGTGGAAACCTGTGGAGGATACAAGGGAAAAAAAGTAGGGGGAGAAGAGAGGAAGGAGGGGAGAGACAAGGAAGAAAGGAAAAGGGGGGGAGAGGAAAAGGAACAAGGAAGGGAAAGGGACACTGATTGAATGTAGTCACTGTGTGTTAGGCACTGTGTCATACACTTTCTCACAGAGCAGGAAATTAAGGTGCAGAAGGGTTGCATTATTTTCCCAATGCCACATACCTGCTGAGGGGCGGGGCCAGACCGTCTCTCTCCATAGCACCTGTCCTTTCCCACAATGCTGTGCTGTCTCTGCTCAGAATGCTTACCCAATTCTACTTAGTGGGGATAAAACAAAATGACTTCCACAGTTAATGCAAATCTTCAAATACTTTTACCATCTAGGAGACAGATTTATGTTTCACTTAAAATGGAGGCACACCCCTTAGAAATGTATAGCAAAGGCAGAATTGTCTGACTAATGTTAAGTAAAATCGTGCTAGGGTTATAATAAAAGCTCCGCTGCTCGATAATTTTTAATAATTTTGTTAAATTGGCAACATCTATTAAAGGAAGTTAAATGAGTGAATTTTCGTTTGTACTAGGTAAGATTTCAAATACCTTTACAGAAAGCATTTTTATTGTATTATTTCATTACTGCTTATCCCCCTTATACCCGCTCCACCCAGCGGTGACAACACTGCTGTCCATGTCCCCCAGTCCTCTTTCCTTTTTGCTCCGTCCCTCCCCCCAACCACCTGCCGGGAGCGCTCAGCCTGCTCTCTATCTGAGTCTGTCTGTGTTTGGGTTATTTGTTCAGTTTGTTCATTAGATTTCACATATGAATGAAATATATGGTATTTTTCTTTCTCTGACTGGCTTATTTCACTTAGCATAATGTTCTTCTTCAGGTCCATCCATGCTGTCGCAAGGGGTAAAACTTTCTTCTTTTTTATGGCCAAAAAGTATTCCATTGTGTAAATGTCCAATAGTTGTTTTATCCACGTATCTACTGATGGACACTTGGGCTGCTTCCATATCTTGGCGATTGTAAATAATGTTACAATGAACATAGGGTGTTTATGTGTTTTTAAGTTAGTGTTTCAGAGTTTTTTGGATATATTCCCAAAAGTGGGATTGCTGGATCAAAAGGCAGATCCATTTTTAATTTTTTGAGGAAACTTCATACTGCTTTCCACAGTGGCTGCACCAATCTGCAATCCCACCAACAGTGCAAAAGGCACCCCTGTTCTCCACATCCTCACCAGCACTTGTTGTTTGTTGATTTATCAATGATAGCCATTCTGACACGTGTGAGGAGATACCTCACTGTGGTTCTAATTTGCATTTCTCTGATGATTAGTGATGCTGAGCATCTTTTCATATGTCTATTGACCATCTGTATGTCCTCTTTGGTGAAGTGTCTATTAAGGTCTTTTGCCCATTTTTTAATTGAATTGGGTTTGTTTGTTTGTTTGTTTGTTTGTTTTTGGTGTTGAGTTTTATAAGCTGTTTATAAATTTTGGGTATTAACCCCTTATCAACTGTATCAGCAAATATATTCTCCCATTCTGTGGGTTGTCTTTTTATTTTGTTGATGGTTTCCTTTGCTGTGGAAAAACATTTTAGTTTGATGTAGTCCTATTTATTTATTTTTTCTTTTGTTACCCTTGCCTTAGGAGATATAAAATATTGCTATAAGCAATGTCCAAGATTTTATTGCCTAAGTTTTCCTCTAGGATTTGTATGGTTTTGGGTCTAACATTTAAGGCTTTAATCCATTTTGAATTTATTCTTGTGTGTGATGTAAGAAGGCAGTCTAGTTTCATTTTTCTGCACATATCTGTCCAATTTTCCGAGCACCATGTAATGAATAAACTATCCTTAGGTCATTGTATGTGCTTGCTTCCTCTGTCAAATATTAATTGACTCTAAAGGTGTGGGTTTATTTCTGGACTCTCTATTCTGTGCAATTGGTCTATGTATCTGTTTTTATGCCAGTACCATGCTGTTTTGATTACTATGGCCTTATAGTATAGTTTGATATTAGGTAATGTGATTTCTCCAACTTTGTTCTTCTTTCCCAAGATTGCTGTTGGTATTCAGGGACTTCTGTGGTTCCATACAAATTTTTGAAATATTTGGTCTAATCCTGTGACATACAACATTGGTATCTTGATAGGAATTGCATTGTATCTATAGACTGCTTTACATAGTATGGACATTTTAATGATATTAATTTTTCCTATCCATGAATGTGGTATGTGCTTCCACTTACTTGTATCTTCTTCAGTTTTTTTCATCACTGTCTTATAATTTTCCAAGTATAGGTCTTTTACATCCTTGGTTAGATTTATTCTTAGGTATGTCATTCCTTTTGATGCAATTGTGAGTAAGATTGTTTTCATAATTTCCCTTTCTGATAGTTCATTATTGGCACATAAAAATGCAACTGATTTCTGGATATTATTTTTGTATACTGCTACTTTACTGAATTCATTTATCAATTCTAGTAGGGTTTTTTTAGTGGAATCTTACGGTTCTCTCTATATAACATCATGTCATCTGCAAATAATGACAGTTATACACTTCTTTCTTTCTAATTCGAATACCTTTTATTTCTTCTTGTGTGATTGCTATGGTTAAGATTTGCAGTACTATGTTGAATAGAGTGGTGAAAGTGGACATCTCTGCCTTGTTCCTAATCTTAAGGGAAATGTGTTAGGTTTTTGACAATTGGGTACGATGTTAGCTGTGCATTTGTCATATGTGACCTTTATTATGTTGAAGTATATTCCCTCTATTTCCAATAAATGAGTGCTGGGTTTCATTAAATGCTTTTTTGACATCTTTTGATATAGTCATATGACTTTTATCCTTCATTTTGTTTATGTGGTATATCACATTAATTGATTTGCAAATATTGAACTATCCTTGCATCCCAGGAATAAATCCCAATTGCTCATGGTGTGTGATCTTTTCAATGTATTGCTGTATTCAGTTTGCTAATATTTTGTTGAGGATTTTTGTATCTACATTCATCAGGGATATTGGCCCACAAGTTTCTTTCTTTATAGTGTCTTTATCTTTTTTTGGAATTAGGATAATGCTGGCCTTAAAATGAATTTGTGAGTCTTTACTACCCTTGAATTTTTTGGAAGAGTTTGAGGAGGATAAGTGTTAATTCTTCTTTCAATATTTGGTAAAATTTACCCATGAAACATCTAATCCAGAACTTTTGGTTTGGGGAGTTTTTTTTATTACTGCTTCAATTTCATTGATTGTAATTGGTCTTTTCAGATTTTCTGGTCCTTGATTCAGCCATGTATATTTCTAGGAATTTATCCATTGTTTCCATATTGTCTTACTTTTTTGACATAATTTTTTGTTATGTTTTCTTAAAATCCCAAGTATTTCTGTGGTGTCAGTTGTTACTTCTCTTCTTTCATTTCTGATTTTATTTATTTGGATCCTGTCTCTTTTTTTCTTGAGTCAAAAGAGGTTTATCAGTCTAGTTCATCTTTTCCAAGAATTTTCATTCTTTTTTTTTTTTTTTTAGTGTATTTTAGACTCCATTGTGTTATTTCCACTCTGATCTTTATTATTTCCTTCCTTCTACTCACTTTGGGCTCTGTTGTTCTTTTTCAACTTTCTTTAGCCTTAAGGTTAGGTTGCTTATTTGAGTTTTTTTTGTTGTTGTTGTTGTTTCTTGAGGTAGGCTTGTATTACTATGAATTTCCTTTCTAGGACTGCTTTCTTTGTGTCCCATAGATTTTTGGTTGCTGTGTTCTCATTTTCACTTGCCACAAAGTATTTTTTTTATTTCTTTCTCCCAGCATTTGTAGGATGGTCTTGAATAGTTGCTGTCCTATAGGGCTCAGTGGCACAGCTACCTTGATTCCCTGAGCTGAGGGCTCCAAGAGTGGCCCTTGTGTGGGTTAGATGGGCTCTCCTGATGTGATTGACTTTCGTTGCTGTTGGCCTGATCATGAATAGGACCAACCCTCAGGCTGGTTGCCTTTGAAGATTGGTCCCTACCACAGAGATTAAGCTACTGTGTGGGGACTGATCCAATAAGATGTAATTTGCCTTGGCAGGGGCTGGTGCCTGCTGAGATCTTCTTTTGGGTGTGCCATTTGTGGAGCTAATCAGGTTGTGTTCTGATGTGTTTTGAAGCCAGCTTCTGGGTATGTTGGTTCTGGGTCCTCTCGGGAGGGACTCCAGTGCAGTCAATGTCAGACACTGCCTATAAGCAGCCCAGGGATACCTGTTAGGAGTTACTAAGGGATATGGGGCCCCACATTTGGCAGTTGCCTGTGCTGGGCCTGTTTTTTTTGTGGGAGGAGCCAAGCTAAGCACTAAAGCTGGCTGCTACCAGTACTGGGCCTGGGCCAGGTCAGCAAAAGGCACAAAGACCCCTAAGATCCACTGCCTCCATTAGGCTCAGCCTGTGAAAGAGCCTCAGCCAGTGAGAGTTGTCTGAGACAGGCTCTCCCTGAGTCACCAGGTCAAGGAGGCTAGAGTCCAACGAGTTTGTATAGATCGAAACTCAACCCAGCGCTGAGTCAGAGGCCACTCAGCAAAAGTTTCGAGGATCACCAAGGCCAGCCACTATCTGCCTGGGACCTTCAGAAGTTTGCAGCTGTCTGGCAAGGTGTTGAGACTCCTCACTCCTCTGGGCGACCTCTGTAGCTGAGATAGTCCTCTGGCTTTTCAACCACTGCACATAGGTGTGGGCCAGATCTTTTCCCATCTCTACCCTTCTTCCCAGTCTTGACATGGGTTCTTCTGTAAATCCTTAGGTATAAGATCTGTTCATCTGGTCTTCAGATGGTTATTCAGACTGACTGTTCTGTAACTCAGCTATAGCTTTGATATAATCCTGGAAAGAGGTGAGTGTAACTCCACCTACTCTGCCACCATGGTTGGTCCCCTCAAAAACCTCACATTCTTTATAGCCACTCTGTAATGTGTCTCTCTTTCACTGCTTGTATTATCAATTAATTATAAAGGATATAACTCAGGAACAGCCAGATAAAGAGATGTGTAAGGCAAACTATAGGGAAGAGTTCAAAGCTTCAATGCTCTCTCTAGGCAAGCCACTCTCCCAGCACCTCCACATTTCCACCAACCTGAAGGTTCCACTGTTATATGTATTTTATACCCATGACTGAGGTATTGCTGAGGCACAGGGAGGTTAAGTAACTTGCTTAATAGCCCATAGCTAGTAAATGGACCCATGATTCCAATGAGGCCATTTGACTCCAGAGCCTATACTCTTAAACAAGAGCATCATCTATTAGTGAAACCAAAACTCAAAACAGACACTTGGAAGCATACACACGTATATGCATGTTTTTGTGCACACACATATTTAGATGAAAAACAGGAAGGCACAAGATTACTGGTATGAAATCATTCAAAATATCACTGTCATGGAAGGCACGCTGATTGGTCCAGAGTAAAGGGGCATGACAATCAAATGCAAAAGGTGACCCTTAAATGAATCTCGGTCTGGAAAAAACACACATAAGTTATAAAAGACATTCAGGGACAATTTTGGAAATGTGGGTATGGACTGTATATCGGTGATATTACTGTCTCAATGTTAAATTTTCTGAATGCCATTATACTATCATGGTTGTATAGGAGAAAGTCTATGCTCCTTGATGATGGATGCTAAAGTATTTAAGGGTAGATGTAGTTTTGTGTTACCTGAAACTTTTTATCATATGTTGTGTTGGGGGAAAATATGTACATACATACACACACAGAGAAAACAGTAATATATATATTCATTCATATATAAATGTACTTATATATGGATTTTGTTTCTCACTTTGTGTGTGTCCATATATATGTATGCATGTATATGTGCATATCTCTTCCTATATCTCAATATAAAAATATACAGCAGGAGAGATATGCATACATATATATACATACACACAGAATGATAAAGAAAATATGGCAAATGTTAAATACTTGTGCATGTGTGAAGGTATCTTTCTCTTCCTGCAATCCAGGAAATATTTGTCTCTTAGCTATTTACCCCTAAATCTTCCCCTGACCCTTCGCGTACAACCCTGAATGTATATTCTTGCAAAATAACTCATTTTAAGTTCAAAACAAATTCCTTCCTTGAGCTTCTAAGCTCCCTCTTCTCCTGACCCCACACCCCCCACCTCCACAGTTAATTCTTTACAGCTTATCTCTCTTTAACACTACATTTTTTCCATAGCTCATTCTCGATGAGTCAGTCGTTTCTGACACAGAAAGGATTTGCCTAATGTTGACTGCTTTGGTCACTGAGCATTCACTGGGGATTACACATCCCTTGGATTCACTATAGGGGGTGCTCCACAGTGCCTTAGGGATATGTGAGATTCCCCTGGATCTGCAGTAGATACTGAAGCAACATTTAATGAAAGATCCACCTATTTCAATATTATTATATCTGTGTTCTAATCTCTCACACTCTATTGCCTTATTACTAACAGGAAAAAAAAACTAGTTTCTGAATTTGATATATTGTGGGTTTGTCTTGGAAATTATCTTCTGCCTCAAAGTATTTTTCTAAAATCTCTAATGAGAGACTTTCATAGAAATGAAGGATATTCATAATCAGCACCTTGGGTACCTTGGCAGAATCTTACAAATGCATCTTGAAGAAAATGAATGCAAATTATACCTATATACCTATGTACCAAAAAGTAAAAGTCTGTCCTTTAGGAGACCTCATTGTGGGTTTTCAAAATATAGTCACTTTGTTTCTCCCACCAGTCAGCAGTAAGGGAAAAAACACACATCTCTTCATCTCTTATTATCTCTGAATTTTGTTTTTGTCTTTTGTTGATGACCATGGTAAATTCTAGTCTTATCTGACCAGTTGGTCTTTTATTTTCTCGGTTCATTTGACATTAGTTTCTTTGAAATGTTATCAAAGGAATGAGGTAGAAGACCAGAGGTGTGATAGAGGACAAGCTATAGCAAGTGAGCTGGGTTTTCTAGGTGTGTGGAGAGGGCAACAAGACATGCCACGTGTCTCAATCGCAAACATACACAAAAGGCAACCTGAATGAGTGAAGCAAGTCCGGGTATAAAAACTACTCTTCCACTTGACAATTATAATCTTTCCACGTGTTTCCCTAGAAACATATGTCTCTATCAGTTTAACTTCTGTTTTCTCACTTTTAAAAGCAACCTAGCACAGAAAAATGTATTTCTAGTGTAAGAAAAACGATCCAAGTAAATAATAATAAAAACTGACATGGGGTTTCAGGTCCAGGGAGATAATATGGAGTGGAGCAGACTGGCCAGAACTGGAGAGACTAGGTTCCACAGCCACGCAGTAAAAGTGAACCACTGACTGGCGGGAACGTGAGTTCCATGGAAACAGTGTTTTTCAAGAAAAACTGCAAACATAGATTTTACAGTAAATTATTCCACTTTTTGAAAAGAGTCTATAAGATGTATTTCATTTTAATGCTACAGCTGTCATGTAAGGCTTCTGTATTATACATACATAAAGTGACATTGTCTCAGACATGGAAACTTAAACTGCGCAATTAGCCAAAAGTGTAATAGCAGCATTACAGATTTAACATTATGAAAAGTATTATTTCTTGGAAGAATTGTGTACTTGATGAAGATAGCTGTTGTTTCCTTCTAAGAAAGGTGTTTATGACAAGAGTACACAGAGAAAGTTGTATGGGCAGTCAGAGTGTAAACTCCCACGATGATCACAGTCCTGTGGCCTTTTTAGTTCAGGAAGAGAATAAGAAACTGACTCAAGCAAAGGACTAATTTCTACTTTGCCTGAGAGCATCTACGACACCAGGTTGAATGCTGCATGAGAAAAGGCAAGCGGTACAACTTGTCAAGAAATTGTGGTTGGCACCAGCTCAATGCCAACAGTAATCAAATTCTCAATTTGGTGAAGAGAAAAACCATATTCAGTGCAAAACAGCTCAATTGTGGTACAGCACGCCTGTGACAATGGTGTGGCTGTCAGGCAGCAATGAGGCCAGAGTTCCAGTCCACTGTGCCCCAGCAAGGCATCTTCAGTGTTTCAGCTCAGGCAGGGAGGTGCTGTCTTCAATCTGCTGTGGAAAGGGAAAGTGTGCACTCCAGGTCAGAGAGGGCTTACACGGACAGAAGTGCACTCCCCTGGTCCCTATGGATTCATCCTCCTGCAAATAAGGACTCCAAATCCTTGCAGTTTGATTGAACCAAAAGACACTATCCTGATTGGTTAGAATGGAGCCACTCTGGTTGGTTGGAGTTGCACAGCTCTGATTGGATGGGGAATGCCTTGGTCCTATTGGTTGAAATAGTATCCCAGCACCTCCTTTATAAGGGCTGGCTCAGATGGCAGGAACACAGTGCAGGCAGGCAGTTCAGTGCAAACTTCTCCCTGAAGTACAGTTTGTGTAAGAGGCCCTTGTGTAGAAATGGCTGCTAGGCTCTGTTTTTCAAAATTTGAACCTAGTCAGCCACTGGGGGCCCTGCTTAGTAGGGGTCTTCTTTGTCAGGGAATCACAAAGCACACAACACAAATCACTTTATCCCAAGGGTGGGATGGCTGCCATGAATCCCCATGGACAGTGCTCAGGTCTGCCTTATTATATAAACATCCAGTGATGTTGTTTGCCTTTCGGTCTGAGTGCAGAGTGATGTGTTTGCCTTGGCAACCACATCCTGCCCACAAAAGAAGCCCTGGCACATATGACTTCTGTGAATTGCCTTCCCTGGCAGTAGACAGGGTGCAGGGGGCAAAAGGGAAAACACTCTGCCATTTGGCCAGCTGACCTCCTTCCCTAGTTACAAATTCTGAGGTGGAAATTCTCTATACTTGCCCTTTTCCTCCCATCTGGAGTGAGAGTTGGTTTCATGATTTCAGCCAATAAGGGAACACCACCGGTGTGGGAGAGTGACTGAGAAGGGCTGGGCAAAGCCACTGGCCAGTTTCTTTGGCAGGAACTGGTAAAGAGCCAGCCTACCAAATGGCCCCCCCTAACGCCATCCCGCTCGGCCCCATTGGTAGCTTTTCTCACTCCACAAGGGAGCAGCTTGTTCAGTACATCATACATTAGACAGAAAAAATCTACCTTCTCTCTAACATTAAAGAGAAAAAGAAAGAGCAGCAGATAAAATGATAAGTTCGTGGCTTTTGTCTCTTCTCTCACTTTCTAACTAAGTGGCCGGAGGTGCTGATGATTTATTCAGAGTGGGAGTGACAAGATTTCAGTGCCTCGGAAACTACTCACATCCCTTCTCCTGCCTCTGCTCCCACAGCCCCACCTCCTGCCCCAAGGACATGCCGCAGGTCCTGGGGAACCTGATTCATTTGGGTGGATGACTACCATAAAAATAAGCAGGAACTGAGAGCTCGTGCCTGTGGTAGGGTTGGTTGGTGTTCCCAGCCTGAAAAACCAGCTGAAAAGAAGCAAGGACAGTTAAGAAAAATAAATACACTTGTTTCTTTCCCACTTTCCCTCCTCTCCCCTCTGCTCTCCTCACCTCACTGTTACAGAACAGGGACCAAGGCGGGTATGATATACTATTACCAAAAGGACCCCCACTAGGTTTGCATTGGCTGCCGCTGGAGGAAAGACGTCTCTCAATGCCAGAGATTTGTGAAAAGGAAAGGAAATGTTTATTTAAAGCTATACAGACTTAAAGTAGAGACCTAATGTCTTCATTAAAATATCAAAGTCCTTTAGGATACCCACAGATGCACACAGTGCTTCCTTCTCCCTCTGCCCTAAACTGGGGTACCGTATCTCCGGAAAAGAAGTAGATTCAGGCTCCTGACACCATCAGCTGCATTGGCCAGGATCAAGTCACATGGTTCTCCTTCGTAAAGCTGCAATGGGGTGCCCACTCTGCCAAAACCTCGTGGTTCTCCCCTTAGTGGCTGCAGGGGTCCCCACTCTGGCCAAAGCCACGTGGTTCTCCTCTTAATGGCTGCCGCGCATCTTGGTTTAAATCCCCGAGCCAATCTTCCTCTGCAGCCCCATTGCCGACTCCTCCCACAATCATCTACACTTGCCAGCACTCTCACGTCCTTCCCGCTTTACTGGGCTGCCATAGTGGGTCTGGGTAGGCGTGGCCCCATGGGGTGGAGCCAATCATCTCCAAGCTCTCACGCAGGAGCTGTAACCAGGGGCAGTTTCCTCTCAGTTATGTCTTGGGTGGAAGTCACTTCCATCCCCCTGACTCAAAGCATGGCCACAGCTATTTAACGTATCTATGCAACCAGTTAAAGGTTATAGATATGTTAAGTGACTATGCTATAGGTTAGCTTCAAAGCTATTGCTACGCAAAACAGCTCTCCCAGTTCCTGCTGCATGAGTCCCTTCCTCCAACTCACATCTGAGGGGGGAAGGGGTAAGGACATCTTATTTATCTTTCTAATATTTCTTGGACACCTTGAGTTCTGGACCCCATTCCAAATCTCTATTTGGGGCCCCCCTCTTGGCTGCACCCTGTTACATCACCTCTCCTCTCCTGCCTTCTTTTCCCCTCCTCTCTTCCTTTCCCTGATCTTCCCTGCCATTCTCTCTCTTTCTCTCTCTTTCTCTGTCTCCACACCCCACATTCTTCCTTTCTCTCCCCTCACTACTCATGAAATTGAAGTTCAATGTGTTTATAACATCTGGAAGAAAATAGCATATGGGAAGTGTGTTTGCACTCCCCAAAATGGCCCATCCGGACCCCTCTGGTCCCTGAGAGCTGGTGGGGTTTTTTGTTTTGGTTTTATTTGAGTTCTGCTTAAACCAGTCCCTACCCATAGCCACAGCCTGCCTTGAAATGCAGTTAGATGGAGGTCCATAGCACCTACAGTCTGTGCTGGGACCACAGTTCACAAAACTCCCAAGTACTGCTCGCTGGCACGAGGTTGAAGAAGGGCAGCAGTGAGCGGAGCACTGGAGCACCTGCACAGCCATTCGTCACTGTGAGTCTCTGTTAGGCTCCAGCAAAGACCTTCAGATTAAGGAGGAAATCTGCATAACACCTTCTAGATGGAAATACGAGGAGGCATTGTTTTTCTAGAAAGCCAGAGAAAGGCCCTAGACTCGTGACTTTCCATGTAGGAAGTATAAGAGAAGAAGAGAATAAACGACAGCAAGAAGAGGCAGGCTCAGAGAAAGTTCTTGCATCTCTTGCTTCCAAGCTGAAAACAATAGCATTAAATGATAATAAAGAAAATCACCTTTAACAGGACCCCCTAGTGTCTTTTTTTTCCCCTGCACTGAAGGTAGCTAGCAGTCAGGTGTGCCTAGGAAGACCGTGTTTCCTGCCGAGACACAGATGGAAAGGTTAGTCAGTCCTGATGCAGAGAGAGCAGGGAACCTGGCAGGTGGATGCTGTTACTGAAGCCATTTGGTAGCCCGTCTCCCAGGCACAGTTTGCATCTTGCTTTTCAGATGTTTACAAAGGATCAGGTTTCCTCAGACTCTGAAATGAGATCTGGCTGGAGGCCCCCATCTCATAACCTGTTTTGCCAGCGTCCAGCAGCGACCTTCAACTGCGTGCCACAAGAATTTTTCAAACGTGCAGTCCCTTTCTATTCAGTCACAGGCCCTGACCTTTATCCCTTAGACTGTCAAATTAAAAAATGACAACAGCCAGCACAACAATGGCCATCCAGTGTGAATAAATCAAAATTATACTTATTTTTGGTCAGACCAGCACAATTCTGGGTGTGCTGCAGAATTTTAGTAATTACTTTATGTGTGCCGAGGGATGAAGGCGGTTGGAAACCACAGGTCTAACAGTTGCTAGATGCGCAGAGGCACTATGATGTCATGGGCTTGTCTGGCCCTGGCCCAGTTCTATGACCTCCCTGGAAAAGCCTTGCCTTTTCCAGCCCTTGATCTCCCAGCCTCTAAAGCAAGAAAATGGCTCTGGGATTGTCAAGCATCACAACCTAGCGAGAACAATACATTTTTAATTCAGGACCCAATATAAATTTAATTCATATATTTTATTTTAATTCAATAATTATGATATCTATATTAAATAAATGAAGTGAAATATTTATAAAACAGCATTTATCCTTACTCTCTGCAATATACTTCCTCCTTTCTCTCTCCCTTATTGCTGGTCATGACACATTAAGTTAACCTCACGATGTGTCAAATGTGTCAAAAACCATAGCTTATGCCCTGGCCAGGTAGTTCAGTTGGCTGGAGTGTCGTCCTGTACACCAAAAGGTTGCAGTTCGATCCCAGGTCAGGGCATATAACTAGGTTGCAAGTGTAGAAGAGGCCACCCGTCTATGATTTTCTCTCATATCTTTCTCTCTCTCTCTCTCTCTCCGACAGACATAACAGTTTCCAGCACTTGAACATAATGGTTGACTTGTCAATGATAACATTAACTGTAAAGGTTATTGCATTCCTGGGGCTATTCTAAGTGCTTTTACTTCAATCATCTTTTTAAAAAATATATTTTATTAATTATGCCATTACAATTGTCCCATTTTCCCCCTTCATTCCCCTCTACCCTGCACACCCTCTTCCACACACACTCCCCCCATTTAGTTCATGTCCATGTGTCATAAGTTCTTTAGCTTCTACATTTCCCACACTACTCTTGCCTTCCTCCTGTCTATTTTCTCCCCACCTTCTATACTACTTATTCTCTGTACCATCTCCCCCCTCTCCTCCTCCCACTCCCCTGTTGCTAACCTTCCACGTGATCTCCATTTCTGTGGCTCTGCTCCTGTTTTAGGGGTCCACTTAGTCTGCTTTTGTTTTAGGTGTGGATGTTAATAACTGTGAGTTCGCTGTCCTTTCACTGTTCATATTTTTTATCTTCTTTTTCTTAGATAAGTCCCTTTAACATTTCATATAATAAGGGCTTGGTGATGATGAACTCCCTGAACTTGACCTTATCTGAGAAGCTCTTTATCTGCCCTTCCATTGTAAATGAAAGCTTTGCTGGATAGAGCAATCTCAGATGTAGGTCCTTGCCTTTCATGACTTGGAATACTTCTTTCCAGCCCCTTCTTGCCTATAAGGTCTCTTTTGAGAAATCAGCTGACAGTCTGATGGGAACTGCTTTGTAGGTAACTGTCTCCTTATCTCTTGGTGCTTCTAGGATTCTCTCCTTCATTTTAATCTTGGGTAAAGTAATGATGATGCGCCTTGGTGTGTTCCTCCTTGGTCCAACTTCTTTGGGACTCTCTGAGCTTCCTGGACTTCCTGGAAGTCTATTTCCTTTGCCAGATTGGGGAAGTTCTCCTTTATTATTTGTTCAAATAAGTTTTCCACTTGTTTCTCTTCCTCTTCTCCTTCTGGTACCCCTATAATTTGGATGTTGGAATGTTTCAAGATGTTCTGCAGGTTCCTTAGCCTGTCCTCATTTTTTTGAATTCTTATTTCTTCATTCTTTTCTGTTTGGTTGTTTCTTTCTTCCTCCTGATTGATTCCATTGATTTGAGTCCCAGTTTTCTTTTCATCACTGTTGGTTCTCTGTGCATTTTCCTTCATTTCACTAGTGTAGCCTTCAGTTTTTCATCTAATTTGTGACCAATCAACCAGTTCTGTGAGCTTCCTGATCACCAGTGGTTTGAACTGTGCATCTGATAGGTTGATCGCTTAAAAGTATTGGCTCTGGGGCTTAGATCTGTTCTTGAGCCTTTTTTTTTTTTTTTTGGTCTGGTGGCGCCTGCTTTGTATGAGGGGTGGAGCCTTAGGTGTTCCCCTGGGCTGGGTGACTCAGTCGCTAGGTTGTGACGTTATATGTGGGGGCAGGGTCAGAGAGGGAACAATGGCACTTGCTCTGCTCACTCTCAGATTTCAGTCCCCTCTGCTGCTTCCCACAAACAAACTGG